>NW_023590789.1:1655667-1812841 GCF_014843425.1 Jatropha curcas
TTTATTTGAAGTCCGGCGAAGAATTTGTGTAGCTAGAAAGAAGACAGATGTCTAGCCATTGGTGGGAAAAAATCAAGAAAAAAATAAGATTGTTTTCTGTGTATTGCTAGAGAATATGCTGATGTATGTTTGCTATCTGGCTCCAACATGTAGATATATACAGATGAAGAAGCATGTGTATAGACAGACCTCTAACACATAGAGTGGCCTATAATCACTCTCTTATCTGCTTAGGACATAGCTTGTAAAGGGTCATCCGGTCTTGCCTTATAACTGATTAGCAATTATTTGTCAAGCGTATGCATAACTTTCATACTATGTCTACCTGTTAGAATGCTAGAATACCCCACAACCATGTGGTTGGTTGTAAGGTATCCTGGCATTGATGATATCCATTTCAAATCTTTTGCTAGAGCATATTTTGTTTATTCATATGATTGCGGGGCATGCTTCTTTTCTAACATGTAGAATGGTATTAAAGTTTTACATGTGCATGACCCTATATATGCTAATTGGTTACAAGCAAGGGCACATGACTCTATGGCCTATGTCCTAAGCAGATAACAGAAAATTATCTAACCGACTCCATATTTTAGAGGACTGTCTATATATACTCATATACCAGAGTCTCATGTCATATCCAACATAAGTCATCATATTCTAAAGCAATAATCTTCAAGTACAAAGAAAATTTTCTCCCTTTTTCTTGATTCTTTCCCACATTGTTACACACTATGGCTAGACATCTGTCTGCAATTCTTGCCAAGCAAATTCTGCACCGATCTATGAATAAAGCCTCGTCTAAATATTCAAATTTACCAAAAGGTTTCTTAGCAGTTTGTGGTAAGGCCAGCACACCTTAGGCAAATCCCACATCGGTTAAGGACGGGGTAAACGATCTATACATAAGAGGGGGTAGCTTCTAACTTGGTTAGCGCGCTTTTGGGCGGGTTGCAAAGCCTGCCTGAGGGACAAATCCGTGAGGGTTGCAAAGCCTAAAGCGGACAATAGCTTCTAACTTGGTTAGCGCGCTTTTTGGGCGGGTTGCAAAAGCCTGCCTGAGGGGACAAATCCGTGGGGTTGCCAAAGACCATAAAGCTGGACAATACTGACCCAGAGTCAGGGGCATATGACAATTAGTTCAGAGCGGCCCTGTGCAACTCTGGCGGTGGTGGGGCAAACCTCAGCCAAAAAAAACGAAAAAAAAACAACACGAAACGAGGATACGACTGAGTTCACCCAAAGGGGGGAAATGTATGTGGCAAAAGGCGCCAGCACAAGCTTAGGCAAAATCAATTTCACATCGCCGTTAAAAGGACGAGGGTAAACGATCTATATCATAAGAGGGGTAAGCTATTCTAAACATTGAAAGATAAATAGCGCGCTATATAATTGGGGCGGGTATGCAAAGCTTGCCTGATGGACAAAATCGTGAAGGTTTGCAAAAAAGCCTTAAGCGGACAAATAAAAGTTACCAGGTCAGGCTATAACAAGGAGCGGGGTGTGCTGGACACTCTAAATCGGTTAAGGACGGGGTAAACGATCTATACATAAGAGGGGTAGCTTCTAACTTGGTTAGCGCGCTTTTGGGCGGGTTGCAAAGCTTGCCTGAGGGACAAATCCGTGAAGGTTGCAAAGCCTAAAGCGGACAATACTGACCAGGTCAGGGCTATAACAAGGGGGGGTGTGCTGGCCTTCTAACTTGGTTAGCGCGCTTTTGGGAGGGTTGCAAAGCTTGCCTGAGGGACAAATCCGTGAGGGTTGCAAAGCCTAAAGCGGACAATACTGACCAGGTCAGGGCTATGACACAGTTTATGTTGGAGAGTCCGAAAAGAAGCGTTTTTTAGTTCCGGTATCCTATCTGAAAGAGCCTTCATTTCAAGATATGCTAAGCAAAGCAGAAGAGGAGTATGGTTTTGATCATCCAATGGGCAGTTTGACAATTCCATGCAGAGAAGATACTTTTATTTATGTAACTTGTAGCTTGGCTAGATCATAAGAGAATTCAAATTAGTCTAATCACAGAAAACAATTTTGTAAGGCCAAATTAAGTCATTATAGATACTTACTTTGCAATAGAATTAGAAGGATTATTACATAATTTACAACTGCTTTTCTGTTTTCTCATCTTCCCTCTTAGTGAAACAGAATTCACTAAGTTGTTTCATCAAAGTAGCACTCAAACTCATGAATGTCAGAATTATTTTTTGCATAGTGCAAATTCTAGATTTTGTACTGATATGGACTTCATAGCTACTCGGAGTTTAATTGTTTCTGAAAATATGAACTTGAGCTTCATTACTGCCCTGGAGAAGAAATGCAACCAACATAATTTTTCCTAAATATGATTTGCACATCTTAAATGAACTGATTCCTACACCACATCAGGGAAGTCCTAGCTAGCCAAATTCTTGGGCTTACACTGTCAATTTGAACATAGCAACTCAATTATTTTTGCTTGGAAGGCTATTTTTCTAACTATATAATACAATAAAAAAAAAGAAACATGTACACTACACATGATAAGGTTTCTGTAAACTAAGATTTTACTATTTGTTCCACAACTTAGAAAATTATAGAGTATGCATCACTGAAATCAATAGAAGAAGAAAGCTACCATAAGGCAACCTCGTCCCATTCTTTTTCACATGAGTATGGTCATGATTCAATTTTTAGTAGCATGTGCTCTCCATAGCATTTTATGAAAATTTTAGGTCTTTTCTTCATTTTACTATTCCTCATAATTCAGGCAGTCCAGATTTTAGGCTATAATTGGGGATTTACTTACTCTATTTGTATCTCAACCTTTGACTAGTAAGAAATAAAGTTTTTAGAGAAAGTGGGACATCAAAGGAAAGAATATTGTCAAAAAGTCTATAATGCTTCAGTTTCTTTTATTCTTTCGATTTTCCTTTTCAAATTCAGTGCATCTCATCCATTGTTCAACTGAATCTTCCTTAAGAATATAACTTTATAACCTTTTACTAGGCCACAAATTGCTTATGTAATAGTCTTCCTCATCCTTCCAAAGTATGTATCTACATTGACTTGGAGATTTTGGCTGTACAAAATTGTTCCGTGATTAGACTAACTTGCATTCTCTTATGATCTACTCAAGCTAGAAGATAGATCAACAGAAATATCATATGGGAAAAGAAAAGGAAATAGCAGGAATTTGCAAATTATATAATGATCTCTCTCATTCTATTAAAAAAAGAAAGTATCTACATTGACTTGTCCATTTATTCTATACAAAATTGTTTTCTGCGATGAGACTAATTTGAATTCTCCTATAATCTAGTCAAGCTAGAAGTTACATCAAGAAAAGTATCTTCTCTGCAGGGGATTGTCAAACCGCCCATCGGATAATCAAAACTATATTCCTCTTCTGCCTTGCTTAGCAAATCTTGAAATGAAGGCTCATTTAGATAGGATATTGGAACCAAATATCGCTTCTTCTCTGTCTCTCCAATATAAACTGCTAAGAAACCTTTCGGTACATGTGAAGAACTTGAGGATGCTTTATTTGAAGACCGGCGCAGAATTTGTTTAGCCAGAACAGAAGACAGATGCCTAGCCATTGGTGGGAAAGAATCAAGAAAAAGAAGATTGTTTTCTGGGTATTGCTAGTGAATATGCTGATATATGTTTGCTGTGACTTGTGGCTTCAATGTATAGCTATATATAGATGAAGTATGTGAATAGACAGTCCTCGAACATATAGAGGAAGTGGCCTAAAATCATTCTCTCTAATCGATTAAGGACATAGATCATAAAGGGTCATGTGGTCTTGCCTTCTAATTAATTAGTATTTATCAGTCAAGTGTATTCATAACTTTCATATTTTGTCTACCTGTTAGAATGCTAGAATACCCCACAGCCACATATATAAGCAAATTAAAGTATAGCAAAAGATTTGAAATGGATTCTTAATGCCAGCATATACATGCCAGATTGACCCTTTGATGAACAGCACGCTTGAGAGAATCGGTCGAGTGAAATATATATTAAGAACAGCTGGTTCAATCCATTAATTGCTTATTTAAATGGTCCCTCATGGTCATTGCCTATGATGTCCATCAATACACACAACATGAAGGATATGAATTTTCTTGCCCCTAGTCGAGTGGTTAGAAGACAATACCATGTGATACCGCATAAGCTATGACCCAAATAGCGGACACAGGCAATTAATTCAAGCCAAACACTCATCTATATATTCTTAGCTACTGGCTTATCAAAAACAACTCAAAAATCCATCATAACACACAACATGAAGGATATGAAATTTTCTTGCCATCCTGAATCGAGTGGTTAGGAAGGACATACAGGTCGAGTGAAATATATATTAAGAACAGCTGGTTCAATCCATTAATTGCTTATTTAAATGGTCCCTCATGGTCATTGCCTATGATGTCCATCAATACACACAACATGAAGGATATGAATTTTCTTGCCCCTAGTCGAGTGGTTAGAAGACAATACCATGTGATACCGCATAAGCTATGACCCAAATAGCGGACACAGGCAATTAATTCAAGCCAAACACTCATCTATATATTCTTAGCTACTGGCTTATCAAAAACAACTCAAAAATTCAAATACGAAAAAAAAAAAGCTCTTTTAAGTTACTTCTTGCGATTATTTTCTCAAGAAATATACCATGGGTATTCATTTACCTGGGGTTCTTGCTAAGAAACTTTTTCGCCAAGCTTCTGGTAAATCATCCTCTTTAGATGTTCCAAAAGGCTTTGTAGCAGAATGGATTCTTAATGCCAGCATATACATGCCAGATTGACCCTTTGATGAACAGCACGCTTGAGAGAATCGGTCGAGTGAAATATATATTAAGAACAGCTGGTTCAATCCATTAATTGCTTATTTAAATGGTCCCTCATGGTCATTGCCTATGATGTCCATCAATACACACAACATGAAGGATATGAATTTTCTTGCCCCTAGTCGAGTGGTTAGAAGACAATACCATGTGATACCGCATAAGCTATGACCCTAATAGCGGACACAGGCAATTAGTTCAAGCCAAACACTCATCTATATATTCTTGGCTACTGGCTTATCAAAAACAACTCAAAAATTCAAATACGAAAAAAAAAAAAGCTCTTTTAAGTTACTTCTTGCGATTATTTTCTCAAGAAATATA
Organism: Jatropha curcas; assembly: GCF_014843425.1. The sequence continues at coordinate 1,660,829 of NW_023590789.1, forward strand.
CAATGGGTATTCATTTACCTGGGGTTCTTGCTAAGAAACTTTTTCGCCAAGCTTCTGGTAAATCATTCTCTTTAGATGTTCCAAAAGGCTTTGTAGCAGTTTGTGTTGGAGAAGCACAAAGGAAGAGATTTCTGGTTCCCTTATCATACTTGAATCATCCCTCATTTCAAGATTTGCTTAGCACAGCTGAAGAAGTGTTCGGTTTTGATCATCCAATGGGTGGTTTGACAATTCCCTGCACAGAAGATACTTTTGATGCTGTCATTTCTAATTTGAGCACATCATAAGAAATGGTACTCGAAGGCAACTATAAAATAGCAATTTCGTAGGGCAGGCCCTGATTAATTCAATGTAAATATGAGTTGTAAAGAATTGAACAATTTTGTGTAATGAGAAAAATTATTTGCCCTAAATTTTCTCTTTCTTTTTGCGTGGCCAGTGCTCTATTGACAGCCCTGTTTTATCAGAACAAGTTAATTCTTGATAGTGAAATCAAAATATGCATTTTTTTTATTTTAGTGCACGCCAAAGTAAGAAATGTTACTAGACTGGAATTGGTTCTTCATACATTTCCAATCAATTTCATTTGAAGAAGAACTCAGAAGACAAATGTAGTTATTGACTTGCAAAACTAAATGAAAGGCAAATCCAGTTTTTAAGGTCATTAAATCAGTCATCAAGGTACTTGAGTATGCATGAAAAGCCATTTTCTAATGGTTGTATGAGGTTCTTTGTAATTATCAGTCTAACTTTATTTAGCATTTATTTCCCTAACTCAGATTAAGAAGTATATTTTATTTTTTTATCATGCTCTCCAATGAGTTGTTTCTGTTCTGCTATACAATTTCAGCAAAGCAACTTAATAAAGACAAATCCTTTTGACTTGGAATGTCCATATTATAAGAAATAATTCTCCATTACGATATATTCACACTCATACATGCTAAAGCTTTCATAAACTAGTGGTTGCTGTTTGATTTACAGTTTGTTGCATAATATGAATATAAAGCTTAGTGTTAGCTCTAGGTACCCTTAGGCTGTCACTCAGCATGTTCCTTTTTTTTTTTTTTTTTTTTTTTTTTTAATATAATTTTTTTGGTTTGTAAAAATGAACCGAATTCTGATAGCAATGATGTTGAAGATGAAGATTACGTAAAACTTTTGGTTATAGAAGATATTAGTTAATACTTGGTAAAAGCAAATTGTATCTTTAATAAACTCATTCTTGATTGATTGAATGTATGCTGCTATTTGCCTTCCTTTTTATTTAATTGGAATTTTTTTGTCCATACTCTCAGCTTATGAAGTGGTATTAGAGCACTTTTGAGTCCTGAGGGACTTGAAAACCAGCAAAGGAACCCCCCACAAACCGGAAGAAAGAGTTCGTTTTTTTATGGCCTTCAAAATGGCTTTTCTGTGGCTCCAATAATTTTTTTTTTTTTTTTTTTTTTTTGGTTGTAAAAATGAACGAAATCTGATAGCAATGATGTTGAAGTGAAGATTAACGTAAACTTTTGGTTTAGGAAGTATTAGTTAATGACTTGGTAAAAAGCAAATTGTAATCTTTGTAAAACTCATTTTGATTGATTGAATGTATGCTGCTATTTTGCCTTCCTTTTTTATTTTATGGAATTTTTTTGTCCTCCTCTCAGCTTATGAAGTGGTATTAGAGCACTTTGAGGTCCTGAGGGACTATGAAAACCAGCAAAGGAAAACCCCCCACAAACCGGAAGAAAGAGTTCGTTTTTTTTTATGGCCTCAAAATGGCTTCTGTGCTCCATAACCTCCTGTCTTTGCAGGAGAAAGTTATGCTCTCTGGGCTGTTAAATTGAAAGTCTACCTTCAAGCTTACGATCTGTAGGAGTTTTTTTGATACTAATAAGGAACCAAGTCCTTTGCCAAATAATCCTACTGCAATTCAGATGAAGAATGACCGTGAGAGGTTGCAACAATTTTTAAAGCACTTACCTGCATACATTCAGGTTTGAATGAATTGGACTTTGCTAGGATCAGAGCTTGTTAAACTGCCAAGAAATATAGGATAAACTGAAAGAAGAATTTCAAGCCATGTAAAACACAAAAAAAGTAGGTTCTGAATTTCAGAAGGGAGTTTGAGATGCTCAGGATGAAAGACACTGAAATTTTCAAGGATTATTCAAGCAAATAAATGAAAGTTGTAAATCAGATCAGATATTGGGGGAAGAACTCACAGATAAAAGAATTGTGGAGAAGATAAATGATAATTAATTGATAGTTTTGGCGATTACTAGTATAATTATTGTTTAATCTTTTTGGAACAAAAACCTCCAATATTTTTTGTTTCTTGATTGCATAATATTACTATTCAACGCATACCCAATGGAGATCAAGTGAAATTTGTTCGATAAAAAATTTTCCTGTTCAAGAGCTAGATAAACAAAAAGGAAAACATACTAGAAAAACAATTGTCAAACAATTTTGGCTCACCTTATCTTCTTCTTTCTTTTCTTCCTAAAAGAATTCAAACTTTTCATAATTTCTTTTAATTTAAATATTCCTGTTTGGATGCCCTGTTAAACAAAAAGGAAAAGAGACAAGAAAATAGCAGAAGATTGCAAATTATAAGATAAATTCTATTAAAAATAAATTATCTACATTGATCTATTTCTACCATACAAAACTATTTTCTGTGGTTGGACTAACTTTCATTCTCTTATGATCTACTTAAGCTAGAAGTTACATCAATAAAAGTATCTTCTCTGCAGGGAATTGTCAAACCACCCATTGGATGATCAAAACCATATTCCTCTTCTGCTTTACTTAGCAAATCTTGAAATGAAGGCTCATTTAGATAGGATATAGGAACCAAATATCGCTTCTTCTCTTTCTCTCCAATATAAACTGCTAAGAAGCCTTTTGGGACATTTGAAGAACTTGAAGATGCTTTATTTGCAGACCGGCGCAGAATTTGTTTAGCAAGAATAGTAGATAGATGTCTAGCCATTGATGGAAAGAATCAATTAAAAAGAAGATAGTTTCCTGTGTATGTGAATTGTATTGCTGGATAATATGCTGATATGTGTTTGCTGTGACTACTGGATCCGATATTTAGATATATATAGATGAAGAAGTATGTGTACACAGTCCTCTAACATACAGTCCTCAAAATAGTTTGCTGTTGCAATCTGCTCAGAACATTGCCCAATAAGGGCCACATGGTCTTGCCTTCTGACTAAACAGCAAATATCAGGCTGTGTGGGGCGATAAATTTAATACTATACGTTAGAATGCCAAACAAGATCTGTTTGACTGAAATCAGGTCAAGAAAAAGATTTGAAATTGGATAAATGGATAATAAATGGTGATGCATGCTTTGTTTAGTGGATGTCCTTAAAGCAAATATTTGATTTAGGACAGGTTTTGGTCAACTAGTTGCTTATGTGTTCATATAAAGGAAAAATAAAGAATAGGAAATGTATTGAATGGATAAAGTTGAAAAGCTTATAAAATAAAAAAAAGGTACGAATGTACTAAATAAATTAGAATACCAATATAAATGGCCAGCCTGCTTCGTTTCTTGAATGTACCAATACCTATTCAAGACAAACTCCAATGCAGATCACGTGAATCATGTACTATGATCACACATCTTCCACTTTTTTTTGAGTTCTCAAATTTTCCTTCTGCAATTTATGTCTTATCTTCCCTATTTAAGACTATAGTAGTTGTCGCGAGCATGTCTCGAATCAAAGAGTTACTTCAGGAATATATATACTCAACAATTGTCTCAACCATTTCCTTTCAAATATTTATACATGTGGTTGGTTGTAAGGCATCCTGGCATTGATGAGATCCATTTCAAATCTTTTGCTAGATCATAATTTGGTTATTGATATGGTTGTGGGGTATGCTTCTTTTCTAACATGTAGAATGGTATTAAAGTTATACATGTGCAGGGACCCAATATATGCTAATTGGTTACAAGGCAAGACCACATGACTCTCTAAGGCCTATGTCCTAAGCAGATAACAGAAAATGATCTAGGTCACTCCATATGTTAGAGGACTGTCTATATATACTCATAAACTAGAGTCTCATGTCATCTCCAGCATAGGTCAGCATATTCTACAACAATAATCTTCAATTCCAAAAAAAGTTATCTTCCTTTTTCTTGATTCTTTCCCATATAGTTACACAACATGGCTAGACATCTGTCTGCAATTCTTGCCAAGCAAATTCTGCACCGATCTGCAAATAAAGCCTCGTCTAAATATTCATTACCAAAAGGTTTCTTAGCAGTTTACGTTGGAGAGACCGAAAAGAAGCGTTTTCTAGTTCCGGTATCCTATCTGAATGAGCCTTCATTTCAAGATTTGCTAAGCAAAGCAGAAGAGGAGTATGGTTTTGATCATCCAATGGGAGGTTTGACAATTCCGTGCAGAGAAGATACTTTTATTGATGTAACTTGTAGCTTGGCTAGATCATAAGAGAATTCAAACTAGTCTAATCACAGAAAATATTTTTGTAAAGTCAAATTAAGAAATCATTATAGATACTTCCTTGGCAATAGAATTAGAAATATTATTACATAATTTACAATTGCCTTTTGCTTTCTCATCTTCCTTATTTTTCATTCAACTTATCTTCAGTCATAATTTATTGCATATATACCAAGAAGAAATGAAAAAATAAAAAAGAAAGAGAGAGAGAAAGAGAAACATAATTGACCAATTTATTTCACCAAACTAGCACTTAAACTCATGCATGGACTTGATAACTGTTTGTATTTTGGAGTTAAATTGTTTCTGAAAATATGAACTTGAGCTTCATCACTGCCCTGGACTAGAAATGCAACCAGTATAATTTTCTCCTAAATCTGACCTGCATATCTTCAATGAACTGATTTGTACACCACATTAGGGAATTCCTAGCTAGCTCAAGATCTTGGGCTTACACTGTCAAAATAAATAAATTAAAAAAAAGTTAATTTTCGCTTACACTACACATGATAATTTTCTGTAAATAAGATTTTACTATTTATTCCACACCTTAGAAAATTGTAGAGTATGCATCACTGAAATCAATAGAAGACCATAAGACAAACTTGCCCCATTCATTTTCATACCAGGTATGGTCATAATTCAATTTTTAGTATCATGTGCTTTCTTTGGCTTTATGAAAATTTTAGGTCTTTTCATCAATTTATTATTCCTAATAATTCATGAACTCCAGATTTTAGGCCATTATTGGAGTTTTACTTGCCCTATTTGTATCTCAACCGTTGACTAGAAAGGAAGAAGTTTTCAGAGAAAGTGGGACATCAAAGGAAAGAATATTGCAAAAAAATATGTAATGCTTCAGTTTCTTCTATTCTTTCAATCTTTCATTTCAAATTCAGTGCATCACATCCATTATTCAAGTATCACTTCCTTTAGAACATAGTTCTTTAATCTTTTGCTAGAACACAATATATTTTCTTTCAATTTGCTTTAAAATGAGCTTTTAAAAGAAGATTACAAATTGCTTTTTACAAACTCTTTACAAGATAAGCTTCACCACATATTTGGTATTGCTGCCATCTTTTGTTCATTTTTACAAGAAAACAAAATATCAACAGAAAAAGTAATAGCCTAAGTGTCACTACTACTAACGGACTGTAAATAAAACAATAAATACATAGTTTATCAAAGCTTCTGCATTTATAAGTGTGCATATATTGTTATGCAGAATTATTTTGCAATTGTAATATGGAAATTCCAAGTCATAAGGACTTCTCTTTATCAAGTTGCTCTGCTGAATTGGAAAGCAGAAACAACTCATCGGAGAGTGCGCGGAGATACAATGTACTAGTTAAATTTGAGTTGGAGAAATAGGAAGCTAATGAACAATAATTTGAGTTAAGAAGCAATTAAAATGAATTGAATGGTTATACTGAAAATTACTGAGAACCTGATGCAACTATTAAAAAATGTCTTTTCATGCAAACTTGAGTACCTTGATGACTGATTTAAGCATTATAAATAGGTTGGCGTTCATTTATTTCTGAAATGATGACCATATTTTTTCTTGAAAGTCTTTCTTTGAATGGAACTGACTGGAAATCTATGAAGAACCAAATTATGATTCCTGTCCTGTAACGTTTCTTATCTCTCTGTGCCTTAAAAGAAAACAATGTACTCTTTGAATTCAATATCAAGAACTAATTCTGATAAAAGATCAGGAACAATCAAATGTGTAGAGCACTAGCTACGCAAAAAGAAAGCCAATATTTATAGCATATAATTTTGCTCACTACACAAAATTGTTTACTCCTTTACAACTAATATTTACATTGAATTAACCAATGGCTCCCATACAAAATTGTTGTTTTGTATTTACCTTGGAGTACCATCTCTTATGATGTACTCAAATAAGAAATTACAACGTCAAAGGTATCTTCTGTACAGGGAACTGTCAAACCACCCATTGGATGATTAAAACTGAACTCTTCTTCAGCCATGCTAAGCAAAACTTGAAATGAAGGCTGATTCAAGTATGATATAGGACCTAGAAATCTCTTCCTTTGTGCTTCTCCAACAGAAACTGGTATGGATCCTTTTGGAACATCTAAAGAGGATGTTTTACTAGAAGCATGGCGAAAAATTTGCTTAGCAAGAACACCAGGAAAATGAATGCCCATTGTCATTTCTTTAGAAAAGTATCACAAAAAGTAACCTAAAGATTTTTTTGTTATAATATTTTGTATTTGGGATAAGTTAGTAGCTAACTATATATAGATAAGTGTTTGGCTTAGAACCATTTGCTTGTATGTGCTATTAGAGGGTCATAGCTCATAAGGATATCACATGGTGTTGTCTTCAGACTACTCAACTGAGGGCCAGAAACTTCATATACTTCATGTTGTGTGTATTGATAGACATCATAGCCAACGGCAATGAGGAACCAGCTAATTAAGCAATTAATGGATTGGACCAGCTACTCTCCTACTTGTCTCAAGCATGTTCACAATCAAAGGGTCAATCTGGCATGTATGTGCCGGCATTGAGAATCCATTTCAAATCTATTGCTACACCACAATTTTCTTATAGATGTGGTTGTGGGGTATTCTAGCATTATGTAGACATATTATGAAAGTTCTGCATACGCATGACTAATAATTGCTAATTAGTTAGAAGGCAATACCACATGACCGTTTATGAGCTGTGTCATAAGAAGATAAGAGAAAATGATTTTAGGCCACTCACTCTATATATTAGAGGAATGTCTACACACATAGTTCTTCATCTATATATATATCTAAATATTGGAGCTCAAAGTCACAGCAAACACATATCAGCATATTCTCTAGCAATACAATTCACAAACACAGAAAATTATCTTCCTTTTTCTTGATTCTTGCCATCAATGGCTAGACATCTGTCCACTATTCTTGCCAAACAAATTTTGCGCCGGTCTGCAAATAAAGCATCTCCAAATTCTTCAAATGTCCCAAAAGGCTTCTTAGCAGTTTACATTGGAGAGAACGAGAAGAAGCGATATTTGGTTCCCATCTCCTATCTAAATGAGCCTTCATTTCAAGATTTGCTAAGTAAAGCAGAAGAGAAATATGGTTTTCATCATCCGATGGGTGGTTTGACAATTCCCTGCAGAGAAGATACTTTCATTGATGTAACTTCTAGCTTGAGTAGATCATAAGAGAATGCAAGTTAGTCCAATCACAGAAAACAATTTTGTATGGTAGAAATAGAGAAGTCAATGTAGATAATTTCTTTTTAATAGAAATGAGAAAGATTATTATATAATTTACAAAATTTCCTGCTATTTTCTTATCTCTTTCCCTTGTTGTTCAAGAGGGCATCCAAACAGGAAAACAAATTATTTAAGAAGACAGATTTCATGTAAATGAATGTAAGAACTCAAGGCATTCATCTAATCAACACAAGGAAGATAAGAACTAAAAAGCCTCCACACTGTCATTGTAATTGTACTTCAGCACAAATATGCTTTTCCACGGTCATGACATATTTTGCTGATTTTTCTTTTTTCTAACATTGTATTCTTTCCATATATTTCCTTAATCAGATGATTCTAAAAGCATGGCCACTTGCTTCACATCCTCTTCACAAGGCCTCGTCTAGAATTCTTTTTTTTTTTTGGTGGTCCATATGTCTGTTTGCCTTACAAGTTCTATTAATGTTTTCTGGTGCTATCAAGGCTTTCCTTTTATCACTTCCTTGCTAATTATAACAAGCTTAGTTAGGTGTCTTACATCATAGAGTAATCAAATTCGTAACCCTTTGTTTTTTCTTCTATCCAATTTCATTTGGGTCCTTGCTCGGAAATTAATTATGTATTCCAACAAATATACAGATTCATTCACTACCATATGATCCTTCAGCTGTTTCTTTCACTGAACCCCACAAAAATTTTCTTGATAGCTCATTCCAATCCAACTACACATAAAAATACATCAATCCACAGAACAGTCAAGTTTTAAACAAAAATAAAAAGAAGAAGAAGAAGAAGAGATATTCTCTCTTCATTGTCTAAACCAATTATAGGTGAAGCAACAATGACTATTCTTTCAAAAAGAGTCATGCAAGCTAAACAAATTCTTGGCCGATCATATTTGGTAGCCGACCTAGCAGTTTTGACTCCAAAAGGAGTCTTAAAGTCTATGTTGAACAGGGCCAAAGGAGAACGTTCATATTTCCACTTTTAGTCTTGAATCAGCCTGCATTCCAACAATTGCTCAGAAAATCTGAGGGAGAGATCTTCAATTGACACTATTTCAGGCTTCAATTCCTTGTAATGTAATGAATTAAAAATCACAACAAACAATTTTTGTAAACTTATTGTACACTTTTCATCTAAAAAAGAACTTACTAATAGAAATTTGAGCAATTTTAAAATTTGTAGATATTATTATTTTGTTGCTTCCCTTATTTTTTTATTTCTCATCTACTTGAGCTAATCTTAGTAATTTCCTGACACTCTTAGCTAACCTGCTAGTTGCATCAAACGTCATTCTTACAGTTTTCTAGAGAAGTGCCTAGCAAAAATAACACGTTAATTTATCACTTGGAAGTTAAGCCTTATGGATTTTCTGATTTATGCAGAAAACAGATTCTGTACGCAAATTTTTTTCAAAAAAAAAAAAAAAAAAAAAAACAGGCCAAGAATGATCACGAGAGAAACGTTTCATTTATTCCAATTTTAGACTTGAAATCAGGCCATGGCATTAACAACAAATTGCCAATCAGAAAAAATGCTGGAGGGCAGAGTATCTTTCAAAATGACATCTAATATTTCAGGCTTCAATTCCTTGTAATTGGTAATGAATTAAAAATCACAACAACAAACAATTTTTGTAAACTTATTGTAACACTTTTCATCTAAAAAAAAAGAACTTACTAAATAAGAAAAATTTGAGCAATATTTTAAAAATTTGTAGTAGATATTATTATTTTGTGCTTCCCTTATTTTTTTATTTCTCATCTACTTGAGCTTAATCTTAGTAATTTTTCCTGACACTCTTGCTAACAAAATGCTAAGTTAGCATCAAACGCATCATTACAGTTTTTTTCTAGAGATTAGTGCCTAGCAAAAATAAACACGTTTTAATTTATCACTTGGAAGTTAAGCCTAAAATATGATTTTCTGATCTTATGCAGAAAAAACAGATTCTGTACGCAAATTTTTTTTCAAAAAAAAAAAAAAAAAAAAAAAATCTCATTCCGAAGCTAAAACATCTTACAAAGATGTTAATATGTTCTTGTTATCTGATTTAATTCACAACTTATTTTTTTTTTTTTTTGTTGCAGATTTTTTGGGAAAAATCAAAAAATAAAGTTGAAACCCCGAATTATAGGGCTTACATAAGAATATTTATTCCGCTCACTTTACTTATAAGTCTTCGCATTAATATGACCGCTAATATGCCGATCGCTATCCATATAATTCTAAAGTGTCTACAGAGTGGTAAAAATAAGATACTGCGCCATAAATGATTAGTCCAACTAGGGTTGATTCTTGGCGGTCAACCCGGAGCTATTTAAATGCAGGGATTTATATGCTTCAATGTGTCTCGACATGAAGAACTTAGTAGAATTGGGACTTAATTTGCTCACGCCGGTGACCAATTCTTCAAACTATATTTGTCTAAGGAGATTCAGGTATACAAAATCATTCGATATAGGATTCCAAATAACTAAAGGAGATCCCTTTATTTTCTTTAGCCTGCCACAGGATTATTTTTGTTCTTGATCACCATTGTATGGAGTGCAGTGATTAACTTTCTCATTTAACAAAAAAAAAAAAAAAAAAAATCTCATCCGAAGCTAAACTTACAAAGATGTTAATATGTTCTGTTCTGATTTATTCACAATTGATTTTTTTTTTTTTTTTGCGATTGAATTCTATACCTATATTTATCCCTCATTTATTTATCTTCCATTTGAACGTATCCCATCTTATTTTTTTGTCTCAAGTATGTCCCTAATCCATGAATTCAAGAACGTTATCTCATTGTCTCAAGCATGCACTTAATCCAAGGGTGACTTACTTATCTATCAGTATCAAGATTGATATCCAATCTAAGAGTCCCTTTATTTTCTTTAGCCTGTCCACAGGATTATTTTTGTTGTTGTAGGGCATGTTATTTCTCAACAAATAGACATAATATGAATGATACACTATTTTCTGTTCGCTACTTAGGCTGATTATCTGCAAGACAAAGCCATGTGATACTTTCTCATTAGTTATGTTACCAGCCAAATGATTCTTGGCCACTCACTCCATTTCATCTATATATATAATGACCACATAGTTGTCTCAAAGCCATCAAAGTATTTTCTCATTTCTCTATACTTATATTTCCACATATATTAGCTCACAGGCAGCCAAACCATCTTGTTGTTTCTTCTACACAAGTACATAATCAACCGAGACCCATGGCCATTCGTTTGCCAAGCATTCTTCGCACACCTACTCTAGCTTCAAAGAAAGCTGCCTCAAGGTATCTTTTTGAGGTGCCTAAAGGTTTCATAGCTGTTTATGTTGGGGAAACTGAGAAGAAGAGATATGTAGTTCCAATATCCTACTTGAACCACCCTTCATTTCAAGATTTGCTAAGCAGAGCAGAAGAGGAATATGGTTTTGATCATCCAATGGGTGGTTTGACAATTCCCTGCAGAGAAGACACTTTTATTTATGTCACTTCTAGCTTGATGAGATTATAAGAGAATTCAAATTAGTCTAATCACATAAAACAATTTTGTGTGGTATAAATCTACAAGCCAATGAAGATACATTCTTTTAGTGAAATGAGAAATATTAGTATATAATTTGCAATTTCTTGCTATTTTCTAGCCCTTTTCTTTTTTTTGCAACAGAGACAAGTATCGATTTAGCTGCATTGGGTGTGCCTTGAATAGATTAATCATGCAATCAAGAAACAGAAAACATATGAGGTTTTTGTTCCAAAAAGTTTAAATAATAATTATACCAAAAGTCACTGAAACTATAGATTAATTTCAATATCTGTCTTGATTTATAATGTTTGTTAATCGATTTGAATAATCCATGACAGTTTCAGCGTTTTTCAATCTTAGCATCTCAAACTACCATCTTAATTTCAGAACCTGCATTTTGTTGTTTTGGTAGCATCCTTGGCAGTTTCACAAGTGTCACTACTGCTAACACTTGGCTTTATTTCCATATCATGCAACAAACTCTATGTCAAATAGTAAGTACATAGTTTATTAAAGCTTTAGCATGTCTAAGTATGCATATATTGTTATGCAGAATTGCTTTTGCAATTACATTATGAAAATTCCAGGTCATGAGGACTTCTTATTGAGTTGCTCTGCTGAAATTGGATAGCAGAAACAACTCAATGAAGAGCATGCATAAACAAAATGTACTAGTTAATTTTGAGTTAGGGAAATAGGAAGCAAATGAACATTAGTTTTAGTTAAGAAACAACTAAAATTCATTGAATGGTTAGACTCATAATTACTAAGAACCTGATGCAACTATGAGAAAATGGCTTTGCATCCATACTTGAGTACCTTGGCGACTGATTTAAGCACCTCATAAATAGGATTGGCCTTTCCATTTACTTTTGCAAGTGAATAACCACAATTATCTTCAAAATTTCTCTTCAAATGAAATTGATTGGAAATGTATGAAGAAACACAATATGATTTTTGTATATTAACATCTCTTTTCTTTCTGTGCCTTAAAAGAAAAACAATGTACATTTGGAATTCACAATCAAGAATTACTTATGATAAAAGACAGGAACAATCAAAGTTATAGAGCACCGGCTATGCAAAAGAAAGCCAAATTTTGTAGCAAATAGTTTTTCTCATCACACAAAATTTTTTAATCCTTTACAACTCATATTTACATTAAATTAATCAGTTTCTGCCCTACGAAATTGTTATTTTGTAGTTACTTTGAGTATGATTTCTTATGATGCACTCAAATTAGAAATGACAGCATCAAAAGTATCTTCTGTGCAGGGAATTGTCAAACCACCCATTGTATGATCAAAATCGAACACTTCTTCAGCTATGCTAAGCAAATCTTGAAATGCAGGATGATTCAAGTATGATAAGGGAACCAGAAATCTCTTCCTTTGTGCTTCTCCAACATAAATTGCTACGAAGCCTTTCGGAATATCAAAAGAAGATGATTTACCAGAAGCTTGGTGAAAAAGTTTCTTAGCAAGAACACCAGGTAAATGAATGCCCATTGTATATTTCTTGGGGAAAATAATAGCAAAAAGTAACTGGATTTTTTTTTTTTTTTTTATACACCAGGAATAATATGAATGCCACAATTGTATGCTTGGGACGAAAAATAATAGCAAAAAGTAACTGGATTTTTTTTTTTTTTAATTCTTTTTTTTTTTTTTTTTGGTATATCAATTTTTGAGTTGTTTGTGATAAGCTAGCAGGTAGAATATATAGATGAGTGTTTGGCTTGACCCATTTGCTTGTGTTTGCTATTAGGGTCATAGCTCATAAGAGTATCACATGGTGTTATCTTCTAACCACTCAACTAGGGGCCAGAAAATACATACCCTTCATATTGTGTGTATTGATGGACATCATAACCAATGACCATGAGGGACCATTTAAAAGCAATTAATGGATTGAACCAGCGGTTCTTAATATATATTTCACTTGACCAATTGTCTCAATTGTGCTGTTAATCAAAGGGTCAATCCGGCATGTATATGCTGGCATTAAGAACCCATTTCAAATCTTTGCTATAATGCAATTTGCTTATATATGTGGTTGTGGGGTATTCTAGCATTCTAACAGGTAGACAAAGTATGAAATTTATGAATACGGGTGACTGATAAATGCTAGTAATTAATTAGAAGGCAAATTTATGAAATTAAACAAGTGTGACTGATTAAGGTATTCTAGCATTCTAACAGGTAGACAAAGTATGAAATTTATGAATACGGGTGACTGATAAATGCTAGTAATTAATTAGAAGGCAAGACCACATGACCCTTTATGAGCTATGTCCTCAGCAGATAAGAGAGAATGACTTTAGGCCACTCCCTCTATAAGTTATTCATCTATATATATCTATATGTTGAAGCCACAAGTCACAGCAAACATATATCAGCGTATTCACTAGCAATACAATTCAGTATTCACTTACAAAGAACAATATCCTTTTTTTCTTTATTTTTTCCTACCAATGGCTAGATATCTATCTTCTGTTCTTGCTAAACAAATTCTGCGCCGGTCTACAAATAATGCATCCTCAAGCTCTCCGGATTTGCCGAAAGGTTTCTTAGCAGTTTACATTGGAGAGACAGAGAGGAAGCGATGTTTGGTTCCAATATCGTATCTAAATGAGCCTTCATTTCAAGATTTCCTAAGTAAAGTAGAAGAGGAATATGGTTTTGATCATCCAATGGGCGGCTTGACAATTCCCTGTAGAAAAGATACTTTTATTGATGTCACTTCTAGCTTGACTAGATCATGAGAGAATTCAAATTAGTCTAATCATAAAAACAATTTTGTATGGTAGAACTAGACAAGTCAATGTAGATACTTTCTTTTTAATTACAATGAAAATGAGTACCATATACTTGCAATTTCTGCTATCATCTTGTCTCTTTTCATTTCTGTTCAACAGGGCATTCAAACAGGAAAATTTTATGAAAACAAATTGTGAGAAGTATTGAATTTTTTTTAAGAATAAGAATAAGTAACATGACGAAAAATGGTTTGAGAATTGCTGTTTTCTTGTCCCTTTTCCTTTTTGTTCGGCAAGCATTCAAACAGGAAAAAAAGTGTCGAATGGAACAAGTTTCATTTGATGTCCATTGGGTTTGCCTTAAATAGATTAATAATGCAATCAAGAAAAAGAAAGTGTTGGAGGTTTCTGTTCCAAAGGGTTAAATATAATCATACTAATAATCAATTCATTCCTATTTGTGTCTGAATCAGGTTTTACCTAGTACTCATGAATTTCAGCATCATTTTTATTATTATATATATAATATTCATTCTATATTTTCCTTCTGATAAGGACACCATCAGTTGTTGGCAAATTATGTTGTTGAACAGTCAAAGTAAAGTTGAAGCTAAAAAAGCAAGCTAAATTTGAAGTTCAAATGAAAAGATTAGCGAAAGTGTTCCCTGCAGATCCATCTATCAGGTGGAATCAAACATAAGTTGCTCTTAAACTTGACTTTTAGTCTAAACTTGGTCCCATTTCAAGCAGAACAGGACTGGAATCAATGATATTTTTCTAAGAATGATAAATTTTGTTTCCCTTTTCAGAAAAGTGTATGAAGGAAAGATTTTTCCTACAACAGAAAATCATGGAAAAGAAAATTGAAGAATACTAGAGGGAACTAGAGAATATGAAGAAACAAAAATTTCATTGATTATGAAGAATACTAGAGGGAACTGAGAATAATGAGAAAACAAAAATTTCATTTTGAGATGTAATGAATTATGCTATCTCTGTACTTTTAAAATTGTGTGAACCATCTTCTATCATGATTTATAAATGGTTTTAAGCCAAGAATATGACATCGATAAATCTACTTTTGGCTAACAGGGAATAGTGAAGAACCACCGCATTGGATGATCATAATCCGAAATTCTTCTTTCAGCTGGTTTAAGTATTCTTGAGAATGAAGGTTGATTCAAAGAAAAATGATACTGGAATTACAAATCTCTTCCAAATTTGGTTTTCCTCAACATAAGACTGCAAGGTAGCCCTTTGGCACATCGTATGGCTCCTGAACTTGTTTTGGCTCTGTAGAAGGCGAATCCTTTAAGAAGTTGCTTTGGGCGAATAATAGGCAGGCAAACCGGAAACCCATAATTTTTGATGTAGATGAAACAGAGAAAAGATTAATAAAGAGCTTAAAGAGCAAAAAGAACTTTTGATGCTTAAGAATATTGCAAGAACTTGTGATCGCTCTTTTCAATCTAAATGTTAGGCTATAATAACAAACATTAAAGGGTATAATCAGTGGAATTCTCTATGCATTATTTTTATGCTAAGAGGGATCACATGGTTTGGTCTTCTACCTAATTATCAGAAGAATTAAAAGGCACTTACCAATTTTTCATTTCTGAAACATCAGACCCCACCACTAAGCATATATGTCTCAAGCCCGCAACGGCTTGAAATATAGATATGACATTATAAGCTGAGTATGATTCTAAGTCGTTCCTCCTTACTATATATATGTTATTCTTTTGATGGGTGATGAGGGCCTAATGGGTAGGTCCTGCAGTTGTGTCCTAATGATAGGTTATACCTATATGGATATCAATTCATCTATAAGAGAGAATCACTTGCACAAAAATTATATATTAAAAATATAAACAGTTAGCAAGAAACCAATTTTTACCTTACTGTTTGATTGGAAGAAGATATTATAACTTCTTGTATCTAGAAATAATCTCTAAATAGGTATACTATAGATATCTTCTCCAAGTAGTATCACTGCACAAAAATTATATATTAAAAATATAAACAGTAGCAAGAAACCAATTTTTACCTTACTTTTGATTGGAAGAAGATATTATAACTTCTTGTATCTAGAAATATCATTCAGTCTCAAGAACAAATTAAATTTTTGATGTTTCAATTTTATGTCAGGTTGAACAATTAATGAAACTTTTGAATTTTGGTAATAAATGACCTGAATATTGAAGAAGTAATCATTTTGGGTTTTAAGATGATTAACAAGCAGTGGCAATTACAACTTGCACATAGCCAACATAGAAACATAATTCATAGAGGAAAAAGAAAATCAGAGAAATGGCTTCAAAATGAAACTAGTTTTTCAAACTAACTCTTAATGATATCATATTTAATGAAATATGCATTTGCTTTCATTTCTCTATACAAAATTGTTTCATATACTTTCATTTTCCATACGAAATTGTTACATAAGTTAGTTTGTTAGAGCATTGTCATCTATCTAAAAAGGCCTCTACAAACTGAAAATGAGATGAGCAAAAACTTGTTCACTACATGTTATGGACGTCCCATAGAATGATTAAACCCAATCTCTTCTTCAACTTGAATCAACAAGTTCTGAAAGGAAGGATTCTTTGAGTATGAAATTGTAACAGTAAATCTCTTCTTTGAGTTTCTCCAACATATAGAGCAAAATGGCCTTAAGGCACATCAGTAGTTTCTTGTGGCAAAAGAATCCTTGCAATTTTCTTGGTATTAATTATGCTAGGCAAGCTAATACCCATTTTCAAATTCTTTCAAAGGTGTTTGATTGAATGAATTCTTAAAACTCATGAAGGCAAAGAACTTTAACTAAAGCTTGCTACCCTTGTTAAACTCAGACACATATATATACATGGCAAGAACTTTCTTGATCTTAGCCTCAATAGGATGAGCGCCATGCAATTGCAATATTGTGCCCCCCAAAGGACAAATTTCAAAAGCAATCACATTGCTTTGCCTGCCAATTGATTAGAAGGATAAAGAGAGAGATGGAAGCATTATTTATATCATGACCCACTACTAAGTTATATATTTCCTATAGACAATTCCAATTAATGATAATATAATAAATGACTAATTAATATGTAGTCAATGTAGATATATTACTTGGAAAAGAATGAGAAAGATCGTTGCATATATAATTTGGAATTAGCCTGCTCTTTCCTTCATCCACTCTCTTTTTTTCTACTTATTTAAGTCATTGTATATCTTGCTTGGAAACTATCTTATGTTTAATTTAATATAGATTTTTTTTAAATGAATGTAAGAACTCAGAGGCATGCTTCTACTCAACACAATCCTTCATTTGGGAAGATAAATAAAACTCAAATATTCCTAATGGTCATTGTAATTGAACTTCAGTACAAATATGCTTTTCTATGTTCTGCTGATTTTCCTTTTCTAACACTGTATTCGTTCTTTATTTTGTTGCTTCTTGCATTTTTAAGTGAAGTGTGTATTGAAGCCCACAGCATGTTCACCCAAATTGTGATTTGATGGCTGGAAATGATGATAAATTCAACATTATTGCCATGGTCAATTCTTTGCTGAATGACTCTTCCTTCACATCCTCTTCACAAGGTCTTGTCTATATATATATATTTTTTCTTTTGGTGGTCCACAGATCAGTTTGCCTTACAAATTAACGTGCTAAGGCAAGAAATGCTGGTTCTTTATCTGTGTTCATGTTGTGGTCCTATCAAGGCTTTCTGTTTGTGCCCTCCTTGCTACTAGTAACAAGCTTAATCAGATGTCTTACATTATAGAGTAATGGAACGCTTAAACTAGTTATCCTGATTTTCCCTCTATCAAAATTTCAATTTCATGTGGTCCTTGCTTGGACATTATGTATTCCAACAAATAATCACTACTTAGGTCATGATAATAGGCCTGAAGACATAACCATACGATCATTCAGCTGTTTATGTCTCTGACTAAACCCCAAAAATAAACTTGTATAGTTGTAGGGCACGTTGTTTCACAACAAATAAACATAATCAGAATTATACACTATTTTCTGTTCCCTACTTAGGCTGATTATCTGCAAGACAAAGCCATGTGATACTTTCTCATTAGTTATGTCCCCAGCCAGATGATTCTTGGCCATTCTCTCTATTTCATCTCTATATATTATGAGTACATACTTGTCTCAAAGCCATCAAAGTGTTTTCTCATTTCTTCATACTTATATTTCCACATATTTGCTCACAGCCAAACCAGCTTCTTGTTTCTTCAGCACAAATACAACGACCAACTGAGATCCCATGGCCATTCGATTGCCTAGCGTTCTTCGCACATCTACACTAACTTCAAGGAAAGCTGCTTCAAGATCTTTTGACGTGCCAAAAGGTTTCATGGCAGTTTATGTTGGGGAAGCTGAGAAGAAGAGATATGTAGTTCCAATATCCTACTTGAACCACCCTTCATTTCTGATTTGCTAAGTAGAGCAGAAGAGGAATATGGTTTTGATCATCCAATGGGTGGTTTGACAATTGCCTGCAGTGAAGATACTTTTATTGATGTTACTGCTAACTTGTGTAGATTATGAAAAATGGAAATTGAACTATTCATAGAAACAATTTTGTATCGCTAGAATTTGTCATGACAATGTACATAGTTTTCCACTGAATCAAATTTTCCCAATTGTGAGATGCTATTGCAAATAAGTTTGCATTTTTTTTTTTGCGCAGTCTTTACTGTTTTTTTTTTTAATTTTTGAACTTCTCATTTTGAATCTGTTCTGAATAGACAATTAATTTTCACGGTCCTAATACCACATGATTAATTGATTAATCAGAAGTGATTAATTACACTAATAATCTGAGGTCAGATATTGCTAAAGGGTGTACTTCAGAACAATTTAATCGGTTATTTAAAGATTCTGATATTGAATATACAAATTGACTGAGCAACAGCAAAATGAAGTTTCTTTTGGGAAGCGAAAAACAAAAAAGATTTTTTGATGTCCAAGAAATTTTAGTTTATGCTATTTATACAGTTCTTTACCTGCAGAACAGGCTACCTACAAGAACTCTTAATAATAGAGAAGCATTCTTTCTTCAGAAAGCAACCTTTCTTGGTTATAATTCTGAATAAAAACAGTATGGAAAAATTGGGCATAACTGAATAGAGAAATTGAATGAAAAGCCTGTGAAAAATCAAGCTATAGGCTTTAAATGGTTATATAACAAATACAACGCTCGGATGGTTGATGAAGGCTATTCTCAAAGGGAATAATCTGATTATGTAGATACTTTTGCTGCACAGACTTTTTAAAATGGATACGTTAAGGTAGCTTCTGATTGAGAAAAAAGAAAATCTGTTCAGCCTCAAGAAATCACTTTAATTCTTGAAACAGGCCCTGGAGCCTATAAAGCAAATTTGATACATATTTGAGGAATCAACATTTCAAATAATTGCCTCAAACAAAAATAGAACTTCTGAAATTAGGACCAAAATCTAAGAAAAGTATGTTTGTGCAAATTCTTCAGTTTCTGTTGTTCTTTTAATATTCAACTGTTTTAGTTCATTCCATCACATCCATTGTCTCATAGATATTGAATTCAACTAAAAACAATTCATACCCTCTTTTTATTTTTCAAGTTTTCCAACTTTAACTATACATTACCTTACCTGTCCCTTTCTTTATTCTTCCTTTATATGAACACATACAGAACTAGTTGTCTAAAACATGTCCTTAATCAAAAATCTAATATAAGGACATCCACTAATTGTCTTAGGGACAGTCTGGCATGTAGCATATGCAATGGAAATCTTTTTCTTTACCTCAGTTCACTCAAATAGATTTAGTTTGGCATTCTAACATATAGACAAAGTATTATATATTTGCTGTTTAGTTAGAAGGCAAGACCACATGGCCCTTCATGGGCTATGTTCTATTGCAGCAGCAAACTATTTTGGCCTCTCATTAACATGTTAAGAGGACACTTCTTTATCTATCTATCTATATATATAACCACACATTCAATCCAAAAGCAACAGATCGAAAACTTAATAACCTTTACTTACACATAAAATTAACCATCTTCTGTTTCTTGATTCTTTCCCACTGAACCACAATGGCTAGATATCTGTCTGCTGTTCTTGCCAAGCAAATTCTGCGTGGCTCAGCAAATAAAGCATCTTCAAGGTATTCAAATGTACCAAAAGGTTTCTTAGCAGTTTATATTGGAGAGACAGAAAAGAAGCGATTTTTAGTTCCTGTGTCTTATCTAAATGAGTCTTCATTTCAAGATTTGCTAAGTAGAGCAGAGGAGGAATATGGTTTTGATCATCCCATGGGGGGTTTGACAATTCCATGCAGAGAAGATACTTTCATTGATGTCATTTCTAGCTTGACTAAATCATAAGAGAATTCAAATTAGTCTAATCAATGAAAACAATTTTGCAAAGCCAATTGGTCAAATCTTTGTAAATACTTTCTTTGCAATAGAATGAGAAAGATTATTACATAATTGATTTTCCCTGATGTTTATTTGTATGACCAAATTATTAAATTTTCATTCTCCAAGTATATAATTTTTGTTTAAGAAAATGAAAAAGAATCAAGGTATTCATTCTTTCATGTTAATTAAACTCCAAGTTTCCAAATGAAAACTTTCATTTCTTCTGATTTTTCCTTTTCTCACATTGGCTAGTTTTTCTTTACTATACTGAGTTATTAACACATTTGTCCATATCATATGTTGGGACCAGCTTGATGGTACCATTATTGCTTTCTCAGAATTCATACAAAAATGATATTCAAATTTGTTGGCTGGAAATGATCATATAGTCAATTATTTGCAATAACTTCTGAAATGGGGTGGTCTAAAAAAAAGATAGACAGACAATGTCATTTGCCTTGCAGGCTCTTCACAAGGCCTTGTCAAGCAATTTTCAATGTTTTTTTGTGCTTCATATATCAATTTTTTCTGCACACTTAAGGCAATAAATGCTAGTTATCACTGTTCATAAGATGATGCCAGTAATGCTTTCTATTTTTCACATATCTAGTCAATAATAACAAGCTTATATGTCTTACGCATGTCTTGTATCCTAATATGATCAAACAAACTTAAATGAACCTGATTTTTCTCATATCTAAATTTTATTTCCAAATGGTCCCTAGTTTGACATTATGTATTCCAGGAAGACAAAGCCATGTGATCCTTCACCTGCTTATGTCTCCACCGAACCTCACTCAAAGGCCTCTTCACCACTCATTCACATTTCTTAGATTTTCCACATTTCCATTCTAACTATATACATGAATCCACAAAGCCACAACCAAATCAAGTTTTGAAATCAAAATCTGCATTGTCTGAAGAAATAACTAGGCAAAAACAAGAAAAGAAAAGATAGCAATGGCTATTCTTTCAAAAAGTGTTAAGCAAATTCTTCGCCGATCAAGTTTTCTTGCTGATCACCAAGCTAATTCAATTCCAAAAGGCTTTTTTGCAGTCTATGTTGGAGAGAACCAAAAGAAGCGATTTATAGTCCCGATTTCAGTCTTGAATCAGCCTTCATTCCAAGAATTGCTAAGAGAAGCTGAGGAAGAA
Organism: Jatropha curcas; assembly: GCF_014843425.1. Next base: position 1,682,392 of record NW_023590789.1, read on the forward strand.
TTTGGATTTAATCATCCAATGGGCGGTCTGACACTTCCTTGCAGAGAAGATATCTTCATTGACATTATTTCTGGCTTGAATCTATTATAGAGAACACAATAAGAACCATCAATTTTTGTAAAGTTCTTGTAAATTGCCTACTTATTTTTTTATAGAGTTAGGTGAGATGTTGAATGTTTGTTGTCCATCCACATGAGAAGTTAGAAAATAGAAATTTGAACAAATTGTTCTTCCATTATACTCTCAATCGATTTTAAAATTTAGTCTTCATAATTTCATTCTTGTTGCCTTATATTTCATATTGGTTTCAGTCACATGCATCCTTTTCCTGCTTTGTGAATGTTTTCCAATGTACTTTCCGAATTTTCTGTAGTAACATGTTTCTGAAACAAAACTAGCAAGCGACATGCCAGGAGCATTCTTGTCATATTATATTAATTTAGTACACATGACATTAGATTGGAAGATAGTTTTCTAAAGAACGTTATTTTTGTCAAATGCCCTAGATTATAGGTTTCAAAAACAAAAACAAAAATGTTCAAAATGATTACAATAAAATTATATTTATTAAAATTAAAATAAAATACCTTGTTACTACTTTTCAATTATCATTTTAATTTTCCAATTTTAAAATTTATTTCAAAGTTCAAACACACAAATACATCATAGAGGAGGCTTGTGGTGTTTTCTAATCAGTACGTTCAATTCAAGTATTCCATCATTTGAAGGAGAAATAGTTGTTGAATTCCATCATCTGCTTTGTTCAACTGACATAACAAACATGATTTGTAAATGACGAGAGCAAACCTATAATACCAGAGGAATTTAACAAACTGTTGCATAAGATCAAACACGTAGAACATGTTCAACCATTTCGGTTCCCATATCACCCCATCATATGGTTGTCTCATTCAATTCTTGGACCATTCTTGTCAAACTAAAAATTTGATTGCCATCAAGAAGCTCCATGCTCACCTACTCAGGACAGGCTTACTCTTTATCTCTCCTAATATTCACAGCAAACTCATCTTTTCTTACACCAATTGCCTCAACGAGAACAACTTTGAAACCTTAACTAATTGCTGCAAGTTCTTAAACCCCAAAAGCCCATTACACTTCAATCCACTGCTATCTGATTTTTGTAAAAAAGGGTTCCCATTACATGCAGTAAAAACCTGCTCTCTTATGCATTCAGAAAGTGTTTCTTTGGATACTTATGCTTTGTGCAGTTCCTTAAAAGCTTCATCTTCTTTGGAGAATCTGAATTTTGGAGAACAAATACATGCCCACGTGATGAAATCAGGTTGGTTATCTAGTGTGTTTGTGGGTAGTGCTTTGATTGATTTATATGCAAAATTGTTGTTCGTTAATAATGCAGCAATGATGTTTGATGAAATTCCCGTGAAGAATACAGTTTGTGCAAATGCACTTTTATCAGGGTATGTTGAAGCTAAATTATGGGATCAAGGAGTTACGTTGATAAGAAAGATGCCTTTTTTGAGTTTGGATTATGATCAGTTTACTATATCAGCAATGCTGCGCACGTGCGCGGGGCTTGCTGCTGTAGAATTTGGCAGGCAAGTGCATGCCTACTTGACCCGTAAAATCTATGATGTGGTAAATGATGTCTTTCTCCAGAGTTCATTGATTGAAATGTATGGCAAGTGTGGTTTTGTAGTGAAGGCTCTGCAAGTTTTCAATTTGGCAGGATTTCAACTGGGAAGAAAGAGAATTGGGGATATTGTTTTGTGGACTTCAATGATCGGTGTTTATGGTAGAAATGGGCATTTTATAGAGGTGATTGGATTGTTTGAGGAGATGTTAAAAGAAGGGATTAGACCAGATGGGGTGGCATATGTTACAGTTATCTCAGCCTGTGGTCACACTGGCCAACTGCAACTTGGAATAGAGTATTTTGAATCAATGACTCGAGACTTTAAAATAAATCCTGGCCCAGAGCACTACAGCTGTGTAGTTGATTTACTTTGTAGGGCTGGTGAGTTAAATAAGGCCTGGAAGCTAGTGAGTGAGATGCTCACTAAAGGACAAGACAGTTTCAGCATTTCTATGTGGGGGGCTTTGCTTAGTGCTTGTGAGGAACACGGGAATATCGAGTTGGGTAAATTGGCTGCTCAAGAGGCACTTAAGTTGGAGCCTCAAAATGTAGGGATATATGTCATGTTATCAAATTTATATGCTAGGTTTGGTATGTGGAACGAGATTGACCAGCTTAGGGAAATAATGAAAAATAGAGAATTAAAGAAAGATGTCGGATGTAGCTGGATTGAGGTCAAAAGTTAACTGAATTATTGTTAGTTTTGAAATATAACATATGGTTCAATTGTTGATTTGATAACAACAAAGCGCCATTCTCGCTTCCTCTTCGTCGCGGGTGCTTCCCCCTCTAAGGCGGTAAGATCCCCTACCGATGCATTTTTTCATCTCACAGCTTCGGCAGATTGATAGCACAGAGACTATGACAAATTTAAAGTTGAATTTGATCACTATTGCAGGTCTTTAACCATTATTCTCAAACAGAATATCAAAAGCAGCAGTTCTGATTGAAAGAGGAAATGTGGTAAAACTGTAAATCACAAAAGTTAAGGTTGTTGTGTAAATACTTACATTCAGCATTTAATATGCTAGATTGATTTTGTAAGAAACTTGAAAATGATGAAATTTAAGTGCAAATTAGGTTTTTATGTACTCTTTTGTCAGAGGGACAAGTTTGTTCTAATTTTCAAGCAGTAGCTAGAAGGAAAAGGAAGTGAGTTGGCTTTACCATTAATATATAAAGCTAATAGAATTTGAAACTCTTCTTTGTTATTCATGAGATACATAGGAGATACATTGGGTTTCAAAACTGAGATTCTAATTTTGATGGTATTAGAAGAAAATTACGGTTATGTTTAGTTTAATGTAATGAAATGTAATGTAATAAAAAATGTAACATAATGGAATGTAATTACGATTTCATTACTATGTTCGGTAAAATAATTGAGAAAATTTATAAAATGTAATCACAATCCATTTTTATTTTTGTTTGTAAATATATAATATACTTAGCACACCACCATCACTTCACCTCCACCACAACTACCACTCTATCACCATCACTACCGCCACATTATTATGAATAAAAAAAAAAAGAAATATTTGAATTAAAAGTTATTCATTATATCAAACTATTAAAAACTATTTAAATCTATCAATTATTTGGACTAGAAAATTAAAGAAAAAAACAGCTGAAAAAATGTAATGCAACAAAATAAAAGTTAAAGTCATTGAAAATTAATTTTTTATATAATTTTATATATTCTTCGTTAAATAAATTAAATTACAATATAAAATTATGGTATTTTGATTTATTTTGTGATTTTTCATTTCATTCTTCCTATTTCTATAACAATACAAAAAAATAATGATGTGGTGGTTGTGATGGTAGTGGTTACGGTGGCAGGTGGCGATGGTTACAGTGTAAGGTGGCAATAGAGTGGTGGTGGTGGTAGTAAAGTGGTGGTGGTGATGGAGTGGTCATTAGAGTGGTGATGGTGATGGAATGGACATTGCGGTGGTGGTGGTGATTGCAGTGGTGATGGAGTGGTAGAGTGGTAATTATGATTGAGAATAGGTGTGTGCTTTGAAGAATATAATGAGCTTTACATAGATTTTTTTTATATATATAATGAATATTACATCCATTTAAATAATAAAGATTATCCATATAGTTTTAATTACATTAAAAGGTTAAAAAAAATTTAACCAAATAATGTAATTAGTCATATAATGTAATTAGATGAATGCCCGCACATTGCGCATGTTGAAGTAATAATTATTATTATTAAATAATAAATTATAATGGTAATTACAATTTTAATCCTATAATTTGAGATTATTTTTGTAAATTCAGATAAGCGCCTTTTAACTTCATCGGCCCTTGTTCATTTCTTATAGTTAAAATTTGATAATTATTGCCTTTTCGAGATTTCTATATGTTTACAGATTAGTTCTATTTTTTTCCTGATAAGCTCAACTTTTTTAAGAAATAAACTGAAATCCAGACACATGGTGTTTGTATGTTTTGATGTATTATGGTGGTTGTATGTTTGTGCATTATCCACAGGTCAGGTCCAACTTCAAGATCTTTCATTACTTTCCTCTTTAGGTCGATATAGCTTGTGAATATTGATTTGGTTATTAAATCATTCATCTTTACTTATTAAACCTGAGACAAAATTAAACACAACAAAATAAAATAATTAGAAAAAAAAACTTTAGTTTGGCATATATTCATTAATCTTTTTAGCTTTAATATGTTAATTTAACAATAAAAAAAATAAAAATCAAATTAAGTTAAACAATATGAAATAGGCCAAAAACTGAAATTGAACACCAAATTTTTTTTTCTCTTTAATTAGCAATAAGGGGTGGGAAATTTAAATTAAATAATAAAGTATAGTCATAGAAAACTAAAAAATAAAAAGGTGAGAAGCATATAAATTATGCTTTACTAATTCATAGACAAATTCAAGTGCAGCAATATATATATATATATATACACACATTGGAAAAAGCTAAAACATACTTTTATGAGTTAGTCAAATTAAAACAGTTTCTTAGGGAGCTTCAAATGAAAAGTGGTATTTCATATTCAAATATAATATGTGGCTTACAAAGGCAATATTAACAGTTGTTTGGTTGCCTAGAAAATAAAGTTTAGTTTTCCTAATATATCATGAAATTAGTAAAGCATAAAAGATGAAATACTTTTATTACATCTCTGAAGAAAACTTGCCTATTTAATGAAAATGCTCCATTTTGTTGCTACTGTATCCTACTTTTTCTCTTGAAATGGCTCTATTTAACTCTCAATCACACCATATAATCAATAACATACACAAGAATGCTAGTAAATATGGCACATTTACAGCAATATTTTTTCACTTTAGAAAAAAAATTATAACTGTTTGAAAATTTTTGTTGTTCATTGGAATCCATACACAAATGCCAAAGCTTTATATATAATAATATATTATGTAATGTAATATTGAACCAAATCATATTATTCAATACCATTCTCAAAATCAATTTGAGATTACAAATATACATATTTCTAACAAAACATGAAAATATAAATGTACATTATAAATCAAAATATAATAAAAATGTAAATATTTCAATTCTCACTAACCAACAATTAATATTTAGTAACCATAAGCCTTTAATGCATGTATAGTTGGGATTAACAATTGATCTCGAGTGATCTGGAAAACAAAACCATAAAAGAAAAGAGTAAAGGACCAACAAATGGTATTCCAGTAAAAGGGGATATTATTATTGATAAAGAAAGAACTAATTACTGTTAGTGAGAAACCAATAGCATGTTAAAAAAAAAAAAAAGATCAAATCACGTAAAAAAATGAAAAAGGAAAAGAATTACCAATTTAGAGAAAAATGATAATGATAAGCATGACAGTAGTAGAAGCAAAACGGGAGACCATAAAGAGAGACATTTCAAGAAAAAAAAGGAGTGGATCGACATATAAAGAGAAAAAAAGGGATAAATTTATGCATTTAAAGATAATCTCTTAATTTTAAAATTCAATATATTGTTTTGTTATAAATAATATGTAAAGATGATTTTATAATTATTTAATATTAACATCCAATCAAATTATAGTAAAATGAAAGAAAATTTAAAATTGTGTAAAAAAGATAAATAGGAATGTTAGATGTAAAGAGCAACTTGAATTTCATTTTTGTTTCAGAATTATATATATATATATATTCTCATTCTATTATATAGTTGATTACAATACAGTTGATTACAATATATCAACATAACCTATGAATTTACACCGAGAGACGAAAATAATATATGAGGTCATTATTTTTCATACCCTCTTACCTTTACTTTCACAAGGAAGGAGAAGAAAAAAAGAAAGGAAAAGGAGTAGAGCATCAAGCAGTTAAACTCATGATCCAACATCTCACTATAATGATCCTGCTTTCTTGAATACACCTCACCAGGGTTTTAAATATACAAATTCAGGGTTCTTGAATTAATGAGCTATTGCTTATAACTTTGAAATGTCAGTTAGCTGGTTTTAAGTGTGGCGCAAAACCAAACAGGGTCGTTATAAATAACGGTAAAAGATTTTATTCCACAAAAATTAAGGACTTAAATGCCACGACCTTAAATTAAGGGCTTTTTAGTAATTTAATTCCACAAAAATTTCCTTGTTCACTTTTGCCCCTTTAACATCTGGTGTGATTGGTGCACTAGAAAAGCATTCATTCAATCTCGAAGTAGGCAATAATTTTATCTTGAAACCCTAAACCGCGCACTGTGATTTGGCAGAGGAAAACCCTAATTTCTTTGAATCTAACTAGAGAGCGTGTTAAAGGACATGACAAATATTTCATCATCGAAAAGAAACGGTCAAGATCAACCTGAATTAAGTGGGACCACATCCAAATCCCAGAGGACCAAAATGAGCAAAACTGAGGACACTGAAAAGAAGGTAACTAATAGTTCCCAATTTCAGTTTCAAATTTAACGATAACCCATCTCTTAAATCGCCAAAAATAAAAATCTCCACAAGCAAAAGACTGTTTCTTGGAAGTAATTTTCATTAGTCTCAATGCAAAGGCTCTGTTTCGAGTTTCCTTTATCGGTTTATAATAGGACTTTAGTAGATCATGAATTTTAAATTGGGTTTAATTTTCATTTGCATATTTACCGAGTTCTTGAATCACCATAAAAAAATGGTATTACTAACTTTGGTCTTCAATACAATGTTTGAAACACAGCAGACTCTGTTTTTAAGTTTTGCTTTTTTGCTGTTAGTGGGACTTTTGCTATAGCTCCAAGTTAAAGTTTGTTTCTGTTGTCATTTGGATGTATACTTATTTTCGTATTTGCTGAAGTTACTATTAATGCTGCTTTCCAGAGCTTTTGGTTTTTATTTCTCTTTACAAGTTTTAAATCTAATCCTGTGATTTTCACGAATTTTGTGTAGTTTAAGGTAATTTTTTATTTCTTATCAAATTTTAGCAATTGCTGATTTCCTTTAATCATTATTATGATTACAACTTTTGCATGGCTAGTATCCACGAGGTTTTTGTCTTGGGAACTGCCGTTACTTTTTTGCATGTATATAATGTCATTTTTGATGATTTTGTTGTAGATTCTGAATAAGAAGCTCAAAGATGTTGAGATTAGCATTCCTATAGTTTACGGCAACATCTCATTCTGGCTTGGCAAAAAGGCAAATGAGTGAGTAAATTTTTAGTTGTTAATTAGATAGGCCTTTGCTGTTTATTCTTATTATTTACAAATTGATTTGTTAATCAGGTATCAGTCACATAAATGGACTGTGTATGTACGAGGGGCCACAAATGAGGATCTTGGCGTAGTGATAAAGCGAGCTGTTTTTCAGCTGCATTCCAGTTTCAATAATCCAATAAGAGTTGTTGAATCACCACCTTTTGAATTATCTGAAGCAGGGTGGGGTGAATTCGAGATTGCCATCACACTGTATTTCCATAGTGATGTTTGTGATAAACCATTAAACTTGTGAGTTTCTTTGCATATTATTTGGTTTTATTTTAGTTGGTATGTTTTGAAAATCATAGATCATTCTTTGTAAGCATTCAATAGATGCACCACATATAATAGAAATCTATGTAAAAATTGATATAAATATATAAATAATGTAACTCCTAGTCAATGTAATATGCTGCATCATGAATATGATATGTCATCCCTTTTACTCGGTATTAATTTTAGTGGAATATTACAGAAATTATAGGCAGCCAATAATTTTGTACTCAGTCATTCTTCTGTATTCTTGAAGCACCGAACTAGGATTTGCAAATATTGACTGCAGGCTAGAGAAAACTTCTAAAAGAAAATAAAAAAATAAAACAATAAGATAAAACTGTAGATAATATCAAAAAATTATTCAATATGGGATTTGTATAGATAACATTGTTGAATGTTCTGCAGGAAGTTACCGGTATAGTTGATCACTTAATTTAAATATTTATGACAAGATCATTTTATGTTTTTAACCATTATCTTATTGAGAGCGCGATCGAGTGAGGAAATGAATTCTGGATCCATCGTGGTTGAATGGATTGATGCCTTACCTTTAAGGATGATTGTTGGTAGTTATAAAGGCCTTTCAGGAGGAAGAGGAAATAGGAGCTGTTTTGGAAGAGGACAAGGACAAGGCATGTAATCACTTCTTTAAAGCACTGAGGAATCTTGGAACATTGTCAACGAATGAATTTTTTGTATGATTTCTTGAACATTGTATAAAAGATGTATGAATTCCTCTTTTATAACACCTGATCCTAAAAAGCATATAAATCTCAATGAAGGGGCGATGATAAATTATCTTCACCACTTGCTTTATTAGAATCTGTTTATTTACTCCCTAGGGCAGGGTCAATAAGGGACTTGTGCTTCAGATTCTTCTTGAAACGTTTCATGCAAATCTATGTATTCTCACCCTGTATCTCCCTTTGATGAATATTCTTTCCACTGATGATTATTCTTTTCACTCAACCAGAATTTGAAAGCTAAAGTGTTAGTGAAGGTAAGGGTTTTTTTTTTTTTTTTTTTTTTTTTTTTTTTTTTTTTTTCTATTGCTATTCTCTGAAAGGTGAATACGGGAAAATCTGCATTCTAGACAAAGAAAGAGCCTAAATATTTTTTTTTTTTTTTTTTTTTTTTTTTTTTCTATTTGCTATTCTCTGAAAGGTGAATACTGAAAATGCATTCTAGACAAAGAAAGCCTAATAACACCTCATATTCTTATTGATGTCTTATGTGTTGTGCTATAGTGAGTATTGTTCTCAATTTTTTTTTTTTTTTGTTTTTTCATTGTAAGGTGGCTTAGACTATTTGGAATCACGTGTAAGTGTTTTTATGGAACATCGAGTATATCTAGAACTTTCAAAAACTTTTGTTGGTACGGAATCTAGAGTATTTGATGTGGAAAAGATGCCAGTGTCCTTGAATTGTGTTTTCTTTGTAACCTTGTGGTGTATGGCGGACAAGAATGCTTGAATTTGCAATTTGTCCTATAATTTGCTTTCCAGCATGCATATTTAGTCGCATACCTTTAATTTTTGTTTTCTCTTGGTGAAAAACGCCACTCTTGTTCAAGCTTGCGCACTTAGTTCGGCTTCTTTCTTTTATTAAAATCCTCTAGGAGTTATTGGTAATATTGGAAAATCAACCAGAGATATGGTGTGAAAGAAGAAAAAAGGGAGTCATGTTCTGACCTGCAATTTGGTATTCAAACCCAAAGGGATAGTCTTGAAAATTTTGTGTCTAACGACATTGTTGGAAGTGCTCATGTAACTCCCTCAGACCACATGCTTTTTGATTAAGTTATAGGCTTGCTGTCTCCTAATGTTACTCTTGCATGCCTTTGGTTGTTTATTTTGAAGGTATCCCATGCCATTCCATTCCTTTCTCCCATAAGTAAAGTATGAAGTTGGAGATGGGTAAAAAAGAAGAATGTATACCCAGAAGGAAAACAGACTGAAAAAAATAAGTCGAAAAAGATTTTAGGACAATACTCGAAACTACTGATAAATGGTGTACCAGTTTATATGAATCACATAGAAAAGTCCTTTGCACTACATATATATCAATAAGGGCCAAACAAAAGAGAATGAAAGGAGCAAGAAGAAGAGAGATTCTCTTTTCAGACAATGGTGGCTTAGTCCCATGAATCAGAGTGAAAATTTCAAGAACTTTAACAGTCGTAGGATGAAGAGAGCTTTGGTCAGATTATTCCATCTTGCTACCACCTGTTCTGATTATGTCAAGCCTTAATAGTCAAGTCCCCTTGGTTTAATGAACTTTGAAAGTCCTATCAGCAGATCTCTATATTTGCTTTTTGGGATTTGTTTTTTTTTTTTTTGGAAGGAAATACTTATTTTTGCTTTTCATATTCTGTGTCTTAGATTTTTTCCTCCGGGAACCTAAATATAAGGTGTTATGGATCCTTTCTTGTCACTTAAACCTCTCCAATTCTTCTATGTTCTTCTAACATCTTTCCTGGAGTAAAAACCTTTAAATTCTCCCGAAAATTACTACCAAGGATCCATGGGACGTGCAACAATGTAACCAGATACTATAATAAAACATATGCTTCATGAATTATAAAAGTAAATTTCATTCTCATCTTCTTCTTAGTCGTATGACTTTTTAATATGTTTGGAATGGACCATTTATATGTCTTAGTACAATTAGGTATTCATGGATATGCTAGAAAATTTTCTGAAAATTAATTCCAACAAAAGAAAAAAGGGCAGCCCGGTGCATGAAGCTCCTGCTTTGTGCAGGGTCCAGGGAAGGGTCGGACCATTTACTGGTATTTAATTCCAACAGTTAAAAAAAAAGAGTGTCAAAGCTTCTAATTTACTGGTATTTTTTGTTATTTAGAGTAACTGACAAGAGAGAAATGCTCAAATCTCTATAAGGATCAAAGTTTATCATTGCAGTTGTTATTTGGCAATGTAGTTTTTCTTGTTTTTGTGATGGATTCAGCTTTAGTGAGATTTGAAAGAGCCCATTGTGCTGGTATTCTATGTGATTGGAGGGCATTGCATATCATTTTTTTTATTTATTTCAGTTAGATTTCTTAATTTCTTAAGAGGAAGATATCTTCACCTCCAATTTGTTTTTCTTCTTTCATACACACACAAGATTTGTGGTTCCATTAAACTGGAGTCCCATAAGGGAGAACTGGAGACAGTCTCAGGTGCTACTTTTACATAAAGTATCTGCTCTTAGAACACAAACCTGCATCTTTAAGGCTGCAAAATTAAGTCTTTTTCTGTGCACCAAGCAATGGATTGGCCACTATAGTTCATGTATCAAAAAGTTAAATTTTAACAAACTTCAAGATTGGCCTATTTAAGGTTTAAATTATGCACAGATATCATCATTTGAAGTTGTATCCGGAGGATGAATCTGGTCCTATGTCTACCAAGAAGCCTGTTGTTGTGGAATCATATGATGAGATTGTGTTCCCTGAGCCTTCGGAAGGTTTCTTCGCTCGTGTGCAGAGTCATCCTGCCGTAACCTTACCCAGATTACCTGCTGGTTTTACTTTGCCTCCCCCTGGTATGCCTTTCAATATGCATTTTTGCAAGGCATTTCTTTTTCCCCCCATAGTTACAACAATTATCTTTTTTTCTTTTTATCTTTTTGTGTTTTTATAGTACCAGTTGAGGATGCGAGTAAAAGGAAGAGAGGTGACACTAAAGATCATCCTCTAAGCCAGTGGTTTATGAACTTCTCTGAAGCAGATGAGCTCTTACAACTTGCAGCAGCTCGCCAGCAGGTCAGAAACAAGTCCATCTTTTCTTTTCATTACTATTTATTCCACTGTGTAAAAATATTAGATATTCATCAAAGTTTCTGTAATTGCGTTGTCATGTTCTCATGCATTTATTTTTGTCTACAATGTTATTGCTCTTGCCTCTTGGTTTCTCACCATCCTTATTCATCTAGATTATATATGTCTTTTCTGGATTCTTTTTCAAACCTCTACATCAGACTGCTTTCTGCCTGTCCCTCCTTGTTTCCAGATTACATTTTTTCTGACAAAATCATTCTAGAGAAATTCTCCTTTTTTTTATTTTACATGATGGATTATAGAGCCTTTGGCATTTTCTCTCAGTTACTTATTTATGCACTTGATACAAAAGTTTTCTCTACTGTTTCTTTTCTAAGTGGTTTATAGGGGTCAATGCCATCTATTCTCTTTGAATTTATTCATCTATATTATATGTCTTTTCTCAAACCTCTACCTCAGACTGCTTTCTTCCTGTCCCCTCCTTGTTTCCAGATTTCATTTTTTCCAACAAAATCATTCTAGAGAAATTCTCCTTTTTTTTTTATTTTACATGATGGATTATAGAGCCTTTGGCATTTTCTCTCAGTTATTTATGCACTTGGTACAAAAGTTTTCTCTACTGTTTCTTTTCTAAGTGGTTTATAGGGGTCAATGCCATCTCTTCTCTTTGAATTTATTTCTATTCCGAAGGCATTTTCTTCTTTATAAATGAAAGTTTTCTGCTTCTACCTTCCAGTGTTCATTTTATTCCTGAAAAATCTCCTTATAGGTATCCCTTTATGAACATTATAAATTATAGAGGCTTGAAGTCAAATACTTCTTTATGGACTTAATATAGAAGCTTCTTCTTCTTATTTATTTTTTTTTTTTCTTTCGTACTCTTCTCTTAGTGGTTCATTTATACTTTGCTTGCATTAGTATTAATTTGATCAAAGCAGATATTGGCAACAAGGGATTTGTATGGCTGACCCCAACTAGTTTGGGACTAAGGCTTAGTTGTTGTTGTTGTTGTACTCTCTTTTAGTGGTTAATATGGGTCAATGCCCACTTGATGCGGAACCTCAAGAATTGTGTCTTGACACCCTAAATCAGATTTGATATATAAACCCTAAATCCCAAATTAGGAACCCTAATTCCCAAATTAAGAATTTGTTCTTGGGTGGAATTACGGATCTTGACCCAATACTCAACTAGAAGTATTTGTTCTTGGGTGGAATTACGGATCTTGACCCAATACTCAACTAGAAGTATGAACCAAAGATATCAAGATAAAAAGATGAATGCCATAAAGATTAATTTTCTTTGATAAGTTCGAAAACAAGTTCAATGAAGAACCAAAGAGAATTAGTCTCTCTTGAAACAAAACGCATAAACTAAAATCTGTCTCTATAATGCTTGAAAGCTAGGTATTTATATGTAGGAAATCCTAAAACTAATTAAAACATAAAGCCCAATTGAAATAGGCCAATTATGCTAATTTAAACATAAGCTAAATATAAGGCATAAGGTCCACATATTTGGATCATGTGAACTAGCCTTGGAAGGTCCACATATTTGGATCATGTGAACTAGCCTTGGATCAGGCCCATCTCGTTATTTGGCGCTTCATCATTAGGCCCAAATGTCTTCTTGACCAATCCATCAAATGCTTCCTTGACTTTCTTAGTCCTTGCCCTTATAATAGGCCCACTTGGGAGTAGAATATCCTCTTGTGCAATTAGGGTTCGTGTGTTTGTATCACCACTTCTTCTCTTTGAATATGATTCTGTTCTGGAGGTGTTTTTCAATGTAAACTGGGAAATGTTGTGTGGCAAGTTGTGCCAGGAAGCACAAGTTAATTATATTCTAACTTTCAATGATAAAGAAAATGAGAAATGGTAACAACTAACAACTATAGAATGCTATTTTTCACTCCGCCTCACTATCTTTAGTTAAAACATGAACTTTACTCAACCATGAATATAATCATTAATCATTACTGACAAAACACATGAATAAACAATCAGCCTGTATGAATGACCAAAGGGAAAACTCCATAATGGGAAGAAATCTTTGTTGATGAACAGTTATCCTTCATCATCAGTTCATAGTTTTTTCTTGTGTTTGAATTCTCTTTTTATTTTCTGTATCTTAGTAAAACATCTTCCTAGAAAACATAGTCGAACAGTTCTTCAATTTGATGGAGACAAAAAGCTGGAGTGTCACATTTTGATGCAGAAATTGTCTAACTATTTTTGTTGCAGAAGGTAGGGGGTCCGACCATCTTTCTCCAAAAGATGGACCCATTTGTTTGTTATGTCTTAATCTCACATGAATTCTAGCATGTGCTTTTCAAGTATAGTTATATGTTGGACCCCCTAAAAACCAATAGATTTCATTTAGACATTTACGATCTACTTTCTCCATTATACTTCTTTCTCTATTTATTCTTGTTCTTCTAGTCTAAAATGCAACTTGATTCTCCTTTAGTCCTGCTCTGTCATATCATTGTTCACCATGTTACCTGATCTTTGACAACATCACATGCTGAGAATTCTCAGTTCTATCAATTAATGGCATCACGTTGATGTTGCAATGTCTTTGCACCCAAAACATTTTCAAATAGGGGTTGAAAATTATTCATTAATCATATATTTTTTTTATGATCTTTGAAACTGAGAATCATTGCCCAACATGTAAAGGCTATGCCACTGTAACTTCTGTAGTGATCATGGATGACAGAAACCAATATTTACTGTTGATGAGTTAAATGATGTTTTATCTGATTTATGTTATGCAAGAATTGAGTCTTCTTCCAGCAAGGATGTATTGAACTTTATTTCTGCGCAGGGGTGTGCAAGAGCATATATATGTGCGTTTGAGAGAAAGATAGAGTAAAATGAGGACTTGAAAAAAATCTCCATTTTATTAAAGAAACCATGCGTCTGACATATATCAATTCCCTCCAGTGTTTCAGCTGAAATTGTTTGCTAATCTTTTGTAACTCTTATGATATTGTTCAAAGTTGAAACCTTTTGACCTATCACTTCTTTGTCCCTTTGTGTTTAATAATGGATTAGCCTGGAGTGAATGAAGGTTACAAAGAATCATTTGGATGTATAGCTGCATCATCATGTGATAGAAAATTGACGAGTAGTCTTTCCTATTTTCGTTTGTGTCTTTAGTTGTTCTGACATGATATATATATATATATAGCTGAGATGGAAGTAGGTTATGTACATCCACTCCATTTCCGGCACAACATGAATCCACCTCCTAATCTCATTTCAGCATCAAAAGCATGGAACGTAATTATTTATGCACTTGCTCTCTACCATCTCATTGCATATAATGACTTGGAATGCTTGACTTTATTTTTTACTGAATCCAAGTAGTGAAATTGTTCGTAGATAGAACCATAAAAGCACCATCCTTTGTTATGTTTCATCAAAATTTGAAGGTATTTCAGAAATGTAACTTCTTGAAAAATATAGAAAAAACCATCTGAGGTCAATATGATTAAAAAATTTAACAAAAACATACACTGTGATAGAGAATGTAATGTGATATAATTAAATGAATTGGTTTAATGATCGAACTAGAAATGCATTTGATTATAATATATTTTCTTCCATTTCGGTTTATGAAATATCCATCCAGTTGTTTGATGGATGTGGATAATTGTCAATTATTGAAACAGAACCTTGCTTTTCAAAAGTTAAGTTAATGGTAAGATGTATTTGTCATTCATAATGGCCGGTATGGTGTGAGGCCATTAGATTGCAACTGAAATAACATTAGATCTCAAAAACTAAATCGTTGACATGCTTGGGAATAGAATTGGACACCTCTAGGTTGTAGTTGTACTTTTACCTTGTTTGCTATGAAGGCACTTTATGTTGTTATCATGTTAGTTGATCTGTCATATAGCATTACTTGAAATTGCTGAAATGTCACTTCTTTATTATACAAAGTTTTGGGAGAATTGAGGATGTCAACCATAAGATTGATGCTGTTGGTTGAAGTGGATAAACGGAACAAGAGTCTTATGTGGCACTGTCAATATTACAGGACTGCAATTCTACCATGTCATATGTCAACGAGTATTAGGCAGTAAAGGAACAATATGACTATGTTAACAGAGAAGAAATGAGGATGCTAAGAATGATATGTGAAAATTTAAGGATGGACCAGATAAAAAGTTAAGGTATTCACAGAAAAATTCAGAAAAGGGAGATTCAGATGGGCTGGATATGTGCATCATAGGCCAACAACTTCAACGTATTGAAGCTGCAGGATAAAAAAAAAAAAAAATGGAAGGACCAGACCTAGGACAACTTTGTAGGAAGTAGTGAAAAATATTTACAACCCATATCTTTCTAAAGATATAATCTAAACTAGGTGAAATGGCGGACGAGGGTCTATGGAAGGACCAGACCTAGGACAACTAGTTGAGTTTAGTTGCATCTCTTCAAGATCTATTTTACAGAATGGGTTGTGAAAATTTGATATACTCGAGGACAGTGGTTTCGCTGTATGCTTTCTCAATGAAGCCATGATAAACTTCTAATAATTTTCTAAGCTTTTTAATGAATAAGCAGAAAAAGATGTTTCATGTCGTGTATCTGCAGTCTTTTATGTATTGGCAATAGTTACTTAGACAATCAGTACCTTATTTCTGGAAATGGGAAACTACTTCTGGTATTGGTCACTCGTATATATTTCCCATTTGATTTTGTATCTTCAATTTCTTTTTTACTTATATTAAAATGAAATGAACCATGGTCTGTGGGAACATTTTTGGATTTGATAAATAAGTCCGATGATTATGGAGATAAAAATCCTGCTGATTCTATTTATCCTTTTTGCATTAGAAGCATTGTTTCTCAATTTGCTCAAGCCTGTTAAATGAAATAATTTGACAATTTAGATTCTTTGTATTGAATAGGTGCAAGCTCATATTGCAAAACTCAGAAGACAGATAAGCTTGATAGATGGGCAGCATCAACAGATGAAATCTCCCTCTGACCACTGACTATACATTAACACTTGTGAATTTCTTGAGATTTCTACTTCACATTGTTTTTGGAGCAGCAGCTGCACATGATGGCATAGGATGTAACAATAATATTTATCTTCTCAACTGTTGGGAGATTCTTTCACTTTGCCTCTTCTCATCTTCTTTTTTATTCTCCCCTTAACTTCCTATTCAGTCCTTACAAATGAAAATGTATCTCTGTACTAATAAACAAAAGGAAAATGTATAATTTGATTCTTTAGAAGTAAATATGAATATTACTCAACTGTCTGCATCTGAAAGTATGGACTTTCAAGAGCGCATTTGATATGCTTGCATTGCAATTGATATGCTACCTTTTAAAGTTAGCTAAACAAAAACAAAAGTTGGAAGAGGAGGCGGATGAAAAGAAATAAAAATTACATGCTCTTTACTTCTCAGTATTGATGTGTTTCAAGAGTATTGATGTGTTTCAAGAAATATTCGGCAATGTTAGGGGCATAAAAGTTATGCACATTCCCATTCATGAATGTCATTTATCAAAATATTTTGACTATGTGGCATTGAAATATAGTTTGAGATTCCAGTAACTCTTGTATCACTTCTAACCTTTGCAATGTTTAGCATGCGTATTGCTGTCCTGAACATATCAATCACCTTAGTTGAATTTAGCTTCCAGATTTCTTTGGTTAAAACATTCTTGCAGAGTTCATGTGCTTATATTGAAGTCTGCCTCCAGTGAATTATATGCAAATAAAGATGAGGGTCCTTCTTAAGTACTTGTATCAGTCCTTTCCTTTGTGACTCTCTTTCTAGATGGTAAATAGAAATAGGTTCAACTATTCTGGCATTTGGATGGGACCTGCTCGTGTTGTCTTGGTCATTTCAATTCCTGTGTCACTCTCATCTTGATTTCGCACATCCCAGGTACAATCCTATCCTTAATTCTTATAAATTGTCTTAATTTTTTTCTTTTGAAGTAGGTCCAGCTGACTAATATTCTGTTCTCACAACTGGCTCAAGTCCATCTCTATCTAGGCTAGGCTTTTTGTGGTCAAGATCCTAATCTAATTATTAATGTTTGCTTAATTGTCTTTTTAGTTGGCCATGCCATATTAGGAGTGGTGTCCTTCATTCATAAAGGTACTATTTCTATGTTGTCTAACATGTTCGTATTAGAGGAAATCCCATTCAACAATTATGCTTGATCAAAGTTCGATATTGCATGCCACTCTGCGTTCTAGGACCCTTGTTAGCACTGCCCTTACAACCCATGTGAGTGTGCTTAGTTTTTGCTTGTTTACATTTCTAGGGCATCCCCATCTGTTACCTGAGTGTTAGAGTGTACATATATAAAATCATGACGCTGATGACATAGGTGAAGTTTTTTCCACATGAGCTGTTCTTGTTTATACCCATAATATGTAAAGAAACGGATGGTGCTATATCACATGGTTGTTTATAGTACCATGGCTTCAATTATGACTTTCTAGCTATCTCTAGCAGAATGGACAAATTAACTAATGGAAAATTACAAAGACTTGGCAAGTAAAATTAGCCATTTCAAATAGTTCAATTGATCTTACAAGATCGTACTCCGTTGTCTTTACAGGGAGTTTTGGGGGCAAGAGTAACATGGCCTTCATGTGCTGAACAATAGGCAGAGTCATTATCAACTATAAAGAAAATGCCTTGCTCTCTCTCAGCGGGGTACCGTATATCGGCGTGTTTGGTGGGCCTCTCCAGTCTCCAATTTTTATTGTCCGTTCTTCTGAGAAATCTCATTCACAGAACATGAAAGAGTTTCTCTCAAAGACGGTGACCTATTGGGTAATTTCTTTTATTTTTGGATTTAGCTGTGAAAAAAATTTTATCTCACTGTGACAGTTGTATGCATGCATGTATGTTGATATATACATAAAGGTATGAGAAGCTATTATCAATAAAATTAG
Organism: Jatropha curcas; assembly: GCF_014843425.1. The sequence goes on from NW_023590789.1 coordinate 1,700,727, forward strand.
AGTTAATAAACCCTTCAAGAGTTGGATCGTTCTCAACATGGATTTGAGGAATAGATAAATTTTAACTCGGCTAATTTAGAGTTACAACTTAAAATTATTTCCAGACGTTATTTCTTACACTTAATAACGGACAGTACCCTGAGGGTATGTATACGTCTATGCTTCGAGAAAAACGAGAGGAGAAGTCAGCACTGCTGAGAATTTCCCTATCATGCATTGAATCTAGTTGTTGCAGATCACTTTCTGAGCCTATCTAACTTGTTTGAAATGGAAGCAGGCTCGAAAGATTTCAGTGGTGCACATTCTAGACATATTTATGTCTGACATAACTTTGCTCTTCTATTTTGATGGTGGTGATTTGAGCTGGACCACATAGGGTAACCTCTTCTGTTGATACCCTTTTTCTTTGGTAGCTAACACTGCTCTACTTGATAATTAGATAAATAAGGATTTCAAATTTAACAAAAAAACATCTATAACTTCTTAGCTTAGTTAAGTCATTTAAAAGTACACCGTACTTTAGCTTATCTAATCTCCATTCCCTGAAGCTGTGTTCATAGTTGTCATTAGAAAGAGCATATAAGCGATTAACAAGCGAATAGTAAGTTTAATTAAGCTCATAATGCTCTTCCAAGTTCTAAGTACCATTGGATGATTAGATGGAACAAATAGGAATGGTTGTTTCATTTTTATATTTGGTAGAAACAATTTGATGTATAGGTGCCATTAAATTATTGTTGAAACTTGGAAAGGACAGCTAGTATTAAATTTTTGTTGTTGAACCTACTGTATTTGGATTAAAGAAGGTTTAATTCAGTTGAGTTGACTACCTTAAAAATTAAGGTTTCCTTATTTTAAGATATGAAGACATATGAGACCATCCATACTTCATCTGGCATTGGCTTGTCTCTTTGCAAACCAAAAGCAGTCTTAACTGCAATCTCTACACACTAATATGAGAGACAAATGCAGCTTTCTTGGTATAGGTACTTGAATAAAAAAAACTAGACTATATGTGACTTGAAGTAGAATACCTGAGAGTAAATTAGTCGACAAATGTAATTTCTGATACTAACAATTTTGTAAGACATTAAAAAAGAAAAGAAAAAACTATAGGTGTATATGTGTAAAGGGTAGGTTTTTTAGGGTTAGGCCTAAGTATCTTATCAGTAAATTTGACAATGTCAAGAGGGTAAAGTTGTATAGGTCAAGACCTGCAATGGCAGTAACATACACATGGGTTTGCGAAATATTTGGATGGACTGTGTAAGAACTGTTGTTTTTATGTGTCAATTAGTCACAGAATCACAAGCCACAACAATAACAAAAAACCAAACCTCAATAGTGTTGTACTCTTCAGTACACTTTAGTTTTTGGCCCGTGATTTCAGGTATATTAGGACAGAGTGAGAGAGATTAATTTTAGAACTAAAAACATTTTAAATATGCAGTGAAGGTTAGAAACTGAATAGGCTGCACTATTCTCAATACACTAATGTTGTCTTTATGCGAACAAAGGACATAGGAAACCAAGACGTTTTATACGGTTATGGACACTGAGACTAGGCAGAAAGAGCTGAACTTTGCTATGTGTTGTAATATGACTTCAAAAGATTAGATGGAGACTCTCAAAAATGATATTTGAGATCTTGCTATAAATTGGTAACTGCATGCATGGCAGAGTGATTGTGGAGTTGGTATGAACTCAGAACTAATATAGAGAAAAAAAAAACAGAAAAACCTGAAATGAATTATTTTTTAACATAGAAGGGAGATTTTACATTAATTTGACATTCACTCTTACATAATTTTACCTTTAGCATTAGGGTTTCTGTTCGGCAAAATTTGGCATTAGCATTTAGCTGTTAGCAGTTTGAATAGTTTTTTATATAATGCTAGACCTTAAATAAGTTAACTTTTTATAAAATATTACTTTAATCTGTAAAAATTAATTCAAATGCTATGTCATCGAATCCTATAAAAATCAATACGCTAAAAATTTTAAAAAGTTGTTACCAAGCACAAACACATCCTATATCAAGACATAAGGTAAAAACCTGAAATGAAATTGAACACCTCAAAGATTCAAATTCTGACATCACTTTCTTATAAAGAGTCTGCAATGTACAAAAAATGAATAAAATAAGAAACAACTTGAAGATAAAGTAATGGAGCTTAATTAATTACATTCTGAAACATAATTACATACCAAAGTACACTAAAATTAGAGCAAACAGAATAGACCAAGTCCTAAACGTCACCCATGTAAAAAGATGAGAAAATGGTAAAGAGAAAAATCTTCAACTGAGAAATTAATGCTGTGATATAGAGAGAGGGTCCACACTGTCATTAGGAGGGCCAACATAGAAGTGTACAACCAATGGGTTTGGTTCCCACCTTGTCTTTGCCTCACATACACATACCCCAAAACACCCGTGGCTTGTCCTTTGCCCCCACATCTCCACATGACCTCTCTCTTTCTCTCTCTCAACTTTCTTCATAAATAGCCCCATTACCCCTTCTATCCTGCCATCACCACCTGCACTCCACTCTCTCATCTACCCTCTCAACTGAACCATTCTTTTCTTTCCTCCAAAAAGCAAAAAATGGCTATCAGAAAATCTAACAAACTATCTCAAACAGCAGTGCTCAAGCAAATTCTTAAGAGATGTTCAAGTTTAGGCAAGAAACATGGATATGATGATGATGGTCTTCCTCTTGATGTACCAAAAGGCCATTTTGCAGTTTATGTTGGTGAAAATAGAAGTAGATACATAGTTCCTATATCTTTGTTAACTCATCCTGAGTTCCAATACCTACTTAGACAAGCTGAAGAAGAGTTTGGCTTTGATCATGAAATGGGGCTTACTATTCCTTGTGAAGAAGTTGTTTTTCGCTCTCTAACATCTTCACTAAGATAAACAAGAATTGGAGACATTAAAGGATTGTGTGATGATGTTGCTTGCATGGAGAAAGATGGCTATAAGATGAAGCCAAAATAGCTACTCTAAAATAGTTAGCTACTTTTTGGCCAGTCTTTTTTTCACCGTCTTCTTCACTGTGATTCTTGATCTTGGTTTTTTTTTTTAATTTTTTAATTTTTATGTATTGTATCTTTTAAACCCTTGATCTTGGGTTTTTTAAGTCTAATTACTAACGTAGAACCCAGAAAAAAAAGTGTTAATGGGTTAGCTAGATTTGTATAAAGTTTGGTTTTCCTCACAGATTGAGTTGTTAACACCACTGTGAGAGAAGTTTTTAAGCAACGCAGAAGTGTTATTTGCCCTCATTAATCTTACTTACTTCTTTCTCTCTCTCTCTTCTCTTCTCAGTGCATCTGGATTTTTTTTAAAAGGGAATGAATTGTCTATATTTAAACAGTGAAATGTAAGATTGACTATTTCAACAGTTTTTGAAAGAAATAAATTATCAAAATTTAAATGTAAAATTCTTGCAGCAGATACTCGATCACTGAATTATTAAACCGTAGACTAAAAATAATCTGAATTACAATGGCTTAATCTCTGTTTGAATGAATGGAATAGGTCAATTCTTAGTTGATAATAATTAAGATATGTGCATGGCTAGCTGGAAAAACAAAGTATGATATTTAGTCAAAATCAAATCAAATCAAGTCTATGTATGACTCTACAGAAGGGCATCTAAAGACACTCTTAAAACAATAGTTTTGTCAGAGAATGTGGGGTACTTAAGTATGTACGGATCTTCAGCTTACCTTTTCTTTTTCTTTGCCCTTTTCCATGAATTATTAGAGGTGCAGCATTCTCATAGTCACGGAGATTATTAATATAAACAAAATTATTTGCTTCAGGCACAACATTTGATAATATATATTTTTTTTAAATTTATTCGGCAAAATTAATTCTAACGGTCAAATTATTCTAGCAATTATAAGTATTTTCACTTAATTAAAATGATAAACACGGCATGAAACAACAAAATTAATTTTATCTAGCACACTTATAATATTTGTTAACGCATTTCCTTTCTAAAAAGTGCAATGAAACAACTTTTTGTTTAGTGGGTAAGTCATTTGATGGCCTTGATTTACGCATGTATGGTTACAACCGTTGGTTTTGTTAGTTTCAACCGCTATCATTTGTTAGGTTTTTATGTCAGAAAAGTACTACTTGTATTAAGGTATCGCTCGGCCCCCCAAAAAAAGGAGGACAACTTGTTAAGGATGTGATGTCAAACAAATATGAAATATTACATTGGAGTCCTTAGGTTCAATTTGATTTCATAGATTCAATATTCTTATATGTAAGAAAGTATAGTCCTTTCTTATAACCATTAGTATAGTGATTGAAGTTAAGAACTCGTATTTTTACTGCATTTAAATTCTATTTATAATTTCTGTCATTTTATCGTTACAAAATATCTTTTAAAGAATTAAATATGAACATGTGAATATAATGTTTGTTTTTTTTTTTTTTTTTTGTTTTTTTTTTTTTTTTTATGGATAGATTCATGAACATGATTCCTTTCCCTCTAATTTGTTGGTCTTAGAAGCATTAAATTTGCTTCTTTAAAATTTTATTGAAATTTGTTTGTGGGCACCCTTAAATTGACGGGACCTATTATGATTCCATTTTTATTTCACATCTTCAGAAATAACTGTCCTCCGTCAAATGAATAACTTATAAAGAGTTCCAATCGTAACTTTACACTTTTATATTTTATTTTAACGAGTGACTGATAATTATTACTGATAATGTTTCTTTTTTTTTTTTTTTTTATGGATAGATTATGAACATGATTCTTTCCCTCTAATTTGTTGGTCTAGAGCATAAATTTGCTCTTAAAATTTATGAAATTTGTCTTGTGGGCACCCTTAAATTGACGGGACCTATTATGATTCCATAATTTCACATTTCAGAAATAACTGTCCTCGTCAAAATGAAATAACTTATAAGAGTTCAATCGTAACTTTACACTTTTATATTTTATTTTAACGAGTGATATAATTATTACTGAAATGTAAAATTATAGAATTAGAATAGGTCTCCGCAAATTTAAGAGTGCCATAAGATAAATTCCGTAAACTTGATTGCCCTGATTTATTAGATGCATCTATCCTATCAAGGATTATAAATAGAGAGAAGATGATAGCTTCTGCATGTGCATGTGGAACAGCAAGTGTAGTCCTATTTGGTGCTAAATTTATTTATTATATTGTGATGTATTTTCATTATCATGCATGGATATGATAGATGTGTGGGTCTACTTCATCTTCTTCTTCTTACATTAATGTTAATTATAATCCAAAAGCAAAACTTACATATCCATGTCTGCATTTACATTGTTTATATGTATCGGTAATATATAGATATAGAAAATTCAAATCACATGACCATAATAACTCTTATCTTATCTCCTATGATTCTTGTGGTCCATCTTACCTCTTCTAATTCATTTTGAACTTCTACACATACTTGTCATGCTTCAATTCACTAATTCACAATCTTTTTTTTTATATATAGGAATTGAATTGAATCGAATCAAATCTAAGCATATGGGTATGTTGGGTAAAATTAGTTATTTTAATAGTTACTAGCTGTCCTAGTAGCTATTAGCTAGCTATTTAACTAGCGTTTTATTAATTCAAAGAAAATAACATTTCATAATCAGCTTCCTCAAACTCTAAATATTTCTATAAACGTTGCATCACCGACAATATAAATAATAGAAATAATATTTTAACTTTAGCCAAAATGATAAATGCTTATCTCTAAAATTGTTGCTGAACATAGTCTATATTTAACAACTTTCTTCACCGGAAGAGCCAAATTTTTACAAGCAATTGTCACATTCAAGCTTCCCACCATGAATTTGGACAAAATTTAAGAAAAAAGGTAGGGAAATAATGAAGTTGTTGATGGTATATATGTATGATAATAGAGAGGGTGATGGGCCTATGTGCACCGTTAAAATGAGGTTGTTGATGAAAAGGATAGGGCATATAGCCCTAAGATAGAAGATATCCAAAGGGCTAGAGTACTCATCTTCAACTATAAGCCTTACATTTTTTTTCTGATAATTCCATTCCCTAAAAGCAACAGTTTTGTAAAGCTATCATACTTTCCTTTTGGGTCCGGCTAACGTCAAGTTGCATATCAATTGATTAATTAAATACGATTAGGATAGACAACGTTTTGCACCATTATTGAAGCTACTTTCTGCAAAATAATAAAAAGTATTCACTTTTTACATGGAATTTAAGGATTCGATTTCTCGGGTTGTTGGGCGAATTTTACCTAAATATACTCTAATCTGAATGTAAAAACACATATGTTGTAACATCTCTTTCCGGTTCACCCCTAAACCCGAATGAACCGAACCGAGACTCTATAAGCTGGTTGAACCTATGTTCTTTTAGGCTGATATCCTTATGTATGCTGAATATAATATCATGTTGTTGCTTTCTACATCAATTTTCTGCAAAATTGATGGAGATACAGATGAAGAAGATGGAGAAAAGAAGTGAGTAAAGGAGATGAAGATAAAGATGAAGAAGGGAAAGTGAAATGGATGTCTCGGGAAAGCTCCAATATAGCAATGATTTTATGTGAGAAATTACTAAATAGTACCTATATTTGCAACAGAATACAGGTTAATACCTAAACTTTATATTTGAGTGCAAGTAAGTCATAATCCTTATACTTTGATCTTTTTGTCTCATTTAAGTAAGTCCACTTTTTTTTATTCTTATTGTACATCCCATACTACCCCACTCTAGACTCTAATGGCTCGAACCGGATTTTGGTTCAACCGGACTCAACTCGACTTTATGCAACGACTCGAGTCAGTAAGATGTCACATATGTAAACTGAGGAAAAAAAAATTATTGTAGATATTATACACCTATTTCATAAGTGAAGAGTATTTCAAGAATTATTTATTTAAATAATATTTTTTCCATTTTTTCAATAAAAAGACATTCATACTTGTTTTTTGTCAACGTGCTATTATCACATTGTTCATATACATACATTATGCACAATTTTTATGTAACATTCACCTCTAATCATAATTTAAAGAGCATTAAAAATAAGTTTAAAAGGAATATAAAACGCAGGCCTAAAACATATGCATGACTTAGCCTATCAATATTTATTTGGTACCCAAAATTTTAGAGAAAATATATTGTGCTCCAAGAATTATGACTTTCGATACACATTGTCACACGAGTAATGAATTTTTTATATTTTTCAATTTTTTAATAAGTATTTATCAATTTAATTTTATAAGTTGAAATGTTGAACAGAATAATTTCGCAAATTGAACTGTTAATAGAAGTAATTTTATATGTTGAAACGTTTAGAGTGAAAATAAAAGTTGAGTATAAAAAAACCTTTCGTGAAAAGTACATCATGAATTTATATATTTGGCCATATTTATTTATTATTTGTTTGTGCTTGAAACAAGATATACAAAAGTGAGCAAACAGTCGATTCAGTTTAAAATAAAAAAGAATCAAGATTCAGAAGGACAAACTTAACTTCCAAGATCAAAATCGATATCAAAATTAATGTGAGAATCAAATTGAATCAAACCAACTCGATTCGATAGGTCATTCTTTAATAGGACAAATACAATTTGAAACTTAACCGATTAGATTTTATCAAACCAAGTGAATTATCTTAAAACTTCAGTTTGAACCGAAGTCAACCGAGAAATGAAATTATTGTAAACAAATCAACCAAATCAAATACCGTGAATTCGGTTTAATAGGCCATTTTGCTCGCCCCTAAATCAAACTGAACTAAGATAGATAATATGAATTAAAGATTCAGTTAGATAAAGAATCCTTTATTTGTTTGTGTTTGGAAGAGAAGAAAAAACTAACCAATCCATGGATTGCACATTTCTACCTCTCTTTCTCAGTTGCACATACACAACTAACAAACACTTTTGCTTCTTTCCTTTTATTTTTATTAATAATTTTGTTTGGCTGTAATTTGATAATCAACAATTTGAAGCAACATTTATAATATAGGACCACTATTAACTAAAGAGGTGCAAGAAAGGCTGCCAATGGTTAGATGGTCCTTCTTCTCTTTTCTTTTAATGCAGTGTTTTTGTGTTTCTTTTTCTTTATATTTCAGCCACAGAAGAATGCCCTGACTGACAATTACTACAACTGTTTCTAATGTACATAAATAATTATATATCAGCTGTTTCTCCAAATCCCTTAGCTCCATAAGAATATCTTCTGTTACACAAAATCTATTACATAGAATTTCCTCCTCAGAAAATAATATCTTTGCCCATTATTGCCTTGGTCTTTTTTGCATCCCCATCCTCTCATCTCATCTCTCTTTTTCCTTAATGGGTCTTATTTGTCTGGACTAAAAAAAAGAAAATAATGAAGGAATTCAGGAAATATTACTAATTAAAAACAACATTAATTGTGGCCAAACTCATAAATCCCCTTGCCACCACTACATCTGCCATTGCCTCAAAGGTTTTTTTTTTTTTTTTTTTGGTATTGGAAAAAGGGAATTCGAACTTGAATGTATTGCCACGTCGCAATACACTTACCACTATTTACAATGAATCCATGCGCTTATCTATAATTCTATATTTAAAATACATTTGATCATGTTGTATTATGGTCAAATGCATAAATTTATCTCTTATCGTATAGACCTTTTTATACTAGCAATGACAATTTTTTTTTTTTTGTTCTTTGCATTTATTGGCAAAATATTTATTTAATGTGTGATTAATATAATTAAAGTATTCAAGGGAATGTCAAAATAAAAATTGAAGGAGCCATAAAAGTTTTTACCAGTAAGTTTACGCATGGAGTGATATAAAGTAAGGTTGATATATTTTCAGTATACAAGTCCGTGAAGGTTTTTATTCAGATCTACAAAGTACATGCCCAATATGACCCCTACACATCAACAGCTCTTTGCCACTTTATCCTCTCTACGGTACCTACCCTAATTTAAGACCCTTGCTCCTCCTTTCTTTCTGCCTTGATAAGCTCTTTTTTATCCTTTCTATTTAAATTTTTTAATTTCAGTATAATTACTTTTCCTTTAATAGAATGAGGAAATTTCAATTTAAATGGCATCTTAGACTGGGGAAAGGTCATCCCTCAAAAAAAAAAGAATGGGGAAAATTCAATTTAATTAATAGATTGTGCAAAATTGACCTAAAAAACAAAAAACAAATGCTATTTGCCTTCTCAATCTCATAATTGAAAGACAATAAAAGAAAAAAAAAGTATTTATGTGATATATTATTGTAGTAGTTATTTATTGAGAAATTATTTATGTATTGGACATTGGTAATTAATGCTTATTTCTATAATAAAGTATGTCCATTTGTGTATAATTATATATATAATTAACAACTAAATTATAATATCATTTAAAGAATCTTTATCGACAACCAAACAAAGAGAAAATAACAGTAAAAGAAAAGAAAATTAAAGAAATCAAAAACAGAAGGCATAAATTAATTAAAAGGAAGAATAATTATCTGTCATCAAGTATAAACAAGAAAATTATATTTATTAATTAATAACTTAAACCAAAAGCAAATGTTAATAATCCATCCATAACAACAAAATCTTTCCATTTGATTATCATTATGGATTTGGAGACAAAATTCACATGTACCAACTACTTGAACAATGAAAATATGTCTTGTCTTTCACATCAAAAATTCAGGGGGAAAAAAAAAACAATGAGTTGGAGATTTAAATCTTATGGACATCAAAATAAGTTTACAGTTGTCTTTACATATATCTTCTGCACTTTGTGTCCAATGGCCCACTCATGTCTAGTTGAATTTCTTGGAAGGAGACTCTGTCTCTTCAATTTCACCCTCCATGCATATCAAATCAATATATATTGCTTTAAAATCTTTTGTAATTCATTTGAATTCTTTGATTTTATTTATTGACAGATTTGTATAAATTAATTCTATTGGTCTTGCTTATATAGACCAACTGATATATCTTCATCGATTTTAATCTCGAATTTTAAAATTTGGATTGTGTTTGACAATAGCTGTTTAAGTAACATTTAGTGTTTTGACTGATATTAAATAATACTTAAACGTTTATTCGGTAACATAACGTTTGAACTAGTTTTAGAGATGTGGTAGTGTTTTGTGAAAAGTTAACTCATGTAACGTTTAAATTTTAGCATTTCATGAAAAACTACTAAAATAGCTAACAGTCAAATACTAGTAAAATAACTAACAGCTAATTTTGCCAAATATATTCTTAGTCTGTTTAGATGAAACCCTGGAATCATATTAAAGACTGTTACATGAGCTTACTATAATTTGTAGCTTATATTCTTTAAAATAATTTTAAAATTTGTAAACTTCTAAATGCTTTCATTGAACGAAACTTTTATGAAACCATACGCAGAAGATATATAAATAAAATTGCTTTATGTTTTTGGGATGAAGGTGCTATGGTGGTTGAGCAATCAAACTATAATTGCTATAATGATTAATATCGTGCCTTAAACATATCAAATCAAGTCCTCTTCTTGTTCCTTAATTATCATTCCCCAAAATTACGGTTCCCATGCAATTGAAAGCGAAAGGAAAGCCTCCAACATTGACAATTAAGTTGTTTATGCCTCACCAAACTTTGATAATTTTTCCCATCTTAAAAAAAATGCAAAAAAGATTTCAACTTAATCATTCCACTTGCATGCTTCAAGTATTTACTTGATGTTGATTGCCCTTGTTAAATACATAACATACCAGATGTGATCTGGTTAGTTTTTTTCACTTATATGAAAAGTGATAATTCTCGAGTTCGAATCTTATCGATCACAAGAATTTTCATCAATTTGGTGAGTTAAAAGAAAGACTATATCTATTGTGTCACAAGCCCTATGTATGCATTTAAAGATTTTAGTTAAATAATTAGTAAGTTCACGAGTACAATGCCATTGATCTCCAAATAGGAAAGGTTGTCATCTACATGACAAGGTAATTAATGTCCTTCTTCTTCTTCTTCTTCTTCTTATTATTATTATATTATTATTGAATTACATAAAACGTTTCCAACTTAATAATATTACCATAAAAAAGACAAACTTAAACAGAAAAAAATTAGTACAATCATCAAACATGTATATGCATTTTTTTCATATTTATACGAGATCCATCCTTCATAATTTTAAGTGAATACTATATAAATATTAATGTCCGAATATATTATTTTCATATATAATGAGTGTATTTATAATTTCTCGTTTAGAAGAAAAAGATTAAATCACATATACATTTTATAGTTACTAATAAAACAATCAAGTTAAACTCTTAATTTTTTTTTATCACTCGATATAATCCAATAGTGATCGGACCTACTTCAAACAATGAGTTTTCATGTCGGGGGGTTTAGATCAATAACTTCGTTTTGCCAAAAATGTAATTCACATTGTAGGATATTTGAAGCCACACAAGAACAACAAAATCCATAAAGAGGATATCCATATAACTTTGATTTGAAGCTGGCATTCCAAACAGATCCTACTCATAACCGACAAGAAATTAAAACTTGAAAAGTAGTTTTTTTAAGGAAAAGAAATTCAAATCGAACTTGCATGGATCAAGAAAATGGAACATTTATAATGGCTGAAATTCAAGAATCGTATATATGATATATATGCATGGATGGAACTATCCTCCACCACCACCACCTATTGTTCAATACTTTGTATGTGTCTGTTTGTTGGTTGTGATTGTTAATGTTGTTAATAAAATAAAAATGTCTTTTTATGGTGAAGAAGAACAAGGAGAGCCACTTGTGTGGGGGAGCTAGGAGGTGAATGGGTGGTGTGGGGATAACATGTTTGGCACCAAATATACTCTATTGATACTATTAGTGGGTATTGTCGGACTAACTGTCCGCTACTTACTTTCCACAATGGTTCAATTTTCTCTTTAAATGATACAACAGTAAAATTGGTCCGGTTTTGAAATCAATTCACTGACTTTCTTGATTGATCCGCCGGGTCGGGCCGAATTTAATAATTATATTTATTTCGATAGTCATTTAAAATATATAGATAAATAAATTTAATTAAACTATCCAAAATTAGTAGAAATATTTACGTTAATAGATCATGCTTTCAGATTCCCACAATAATATATAAATCTCATATGTATATCATATGAATAAAATAAATAGAGATGTCAAATTGGATCTTGATAATACAAAAAAATGGCAATTAGCAACCGATATCGCGACCGCCAATGATCAAGTGCCAAATAGCAACCAATTTTTTATCAGCAGTGATAGATTAATTTTTTCACGGAATATTTTTAGAGGGAAAATATTTGCCGTTTTGCGATCATCTACGACCGATCGAAGACTCTCCAATAATTGGTCGCCAAATTAAGGCACCAAATTTACCGCTCTGTACTATGCGATCGATTTGCGATAAATTTGCGACCGCCTGTTTATTTCATTATAAAAACTTCTATAATTCATCAGTGACTCATTTGCCATCAGTTTGCGACCGATTGGCTACCAAAGTGCAACCGATGACTTGCTACGATCAATTTGCTACCAACAATACCAAGAACAATATAACAGATTAGTGACCAGCAAATTTGCAACCGTTTGTAACTACTCGTAAATCGGTCGCAATCATGTTTTAGCGACCGATGAACAATCGTTATTTACCGTTTTTTTTTTTATAGTGTGACATGTGATTATGATTCACGAAATATATAAATTTAAAAAATTAAAATTGACTCTTAACTTTTAATTTGTTCTTTAAATGAGTTGATCCCATTATGAAACTATTTAAAATGGATCATGTAATAAATTGACTCGCAAAATTTATTATCCCCTATTTAATTAAATGTATCATGTTGAATGTGTCAATTTAATCTGACCTAACACATTAATAACTTAATAATTTGTTATGCTATTAAGAATAAAATAGTCATTTTAACAACATAATAGGAAAAATTCTCTCCTTTTAATAAAATTTACCATATTGGTACTAATTTTTATGGTGAAAATAACTTGAACTCAAGATTTCTAACTCCTCGAATCCTTTATACCATACGAGAACGCCAACTAGCCCTGATTGATGTATAACCATATCCCGTTAGATGTTATGGGACTAGAATGGCAAATGGTCATCCCTAAATATTTTAAACATAATAACCCTGCTTTGGATGAGGGTATTTGAATGAAGGAAAATAACTATAGAAAATATTTAGGGAAAATTACTTTCCCTTGTTTGGGAAAAGAGGAAACCAGTGAAGTAATATTTTACTTATTTTTCATCTGGGTTCACATAAATTTATTTTCTTCCTTTCATTGTATCCAAACACAAGAGTGGAAAATAACTATATAAAGAAAATTAACAAATTTTCGATATTTCCCTTCTTCTCCTTTCCAAATAAAGGGTAAATGGCGTAGCAGAATGCAGGGCTTGGACATATAATGCTCCATCATTAGCTAGAAAGTTCAAAGTTCTATCAATCGGGTCAAAGAATGTTGACTACATTACTTGATAAATTTTACATGCAAAATCAGGAATACAGATTCTACAGAAGTGCAAAAGGAGAAAAGATTTGAACTTCCGGCTCTAAAAGTGGTAAATCTGACATGAATGGAGTTGAGCTTAACCTAAATTTGGAAAATATTAAATTTTATAATTTCACAAATTAGCACATTTTACTATACTAATAAAGTTTAAACTATACTAAATTTTTTTTATTCAAAAAAAAATCCATATTAGCAAATTTCAGTTTAAAAAATAGCAAAATTTAGTCCTATGTAAAATACTGAAATTGATTTATTATCTACATAGCGGATATTAAAATATTCTAGTATCCATAACTGTGTGATGTAAAAATTTGAAATTAAAATTAATATTTTTAATATTTTTGTTCAGCGATGACCTATTTTAGAATGAAAACTTAATTAATTTGATTATTCATGTGATAGTTGCTTGTTTTATATATGAAATTAAACAAATTAAAATGTAATTAATCTTCCTAATTGCAGAAAGAAAGTTTGGTCCCCGAACAGAACAAGTTGCTTCTGCGACATCATTATCAAAATCTTACAAATATTCTTTTCCATTTTTAACAATTAAATAAATAAAAAAATTTGAAAGGCAAAGGAGAGGACAGGACTGTACAAAGGGAATAGGGACAAAATTGTCCTACTCGAAAAGTACGAATCTGTACTGGGTCGTGCTTGTCATTCTCCACATAATAAATATTGTTTTTGTAAGGTTTATGATAAAGTCACCTGCTACCACCTATTTTCATAGAACAGTAGCTAATGCGAAAGTGACAGCACAGAATTGTGTTCTAAAATAGTAAAGGGTCAGATGTCACTCCTATGGGTGCTATTGCTGGGGATCAGTAGCACGTGATTACTGCCCCACTAATGGACTAATGGTCCAGGAACCATCAGAATTAGTGGAACATATGATGTGTGACCACATGTCATTTGGCAGGCCCAAGTATCACATGGACATTGTCATGGTTTTGTTCAGGTACATTCATTCATAAAGTTAATTTGTGGGATCTTTTTCAATAATAAAAATGTATTTGATTAGATTATTTTATTAAAAAAATTAAAATACTCCACTTTACTCAATAATTAAACATAAACATCCATTCAATTTATCTATCTTTTTTTATTTTTTTAAATCTTATTATCTTATTTATTTTCAAAAATAAATCTTAAAATTTTTTTTCTTTTTTTTTTCAATTATGAATTAAAAATTAAAGAAAAAAGAAGAAAAGATGATATTAATTTATAAAAATAAATAAAATAAAGCAATAGAGTAAAATAGTTTATTTTAATTTTTGGATGAGAAATTCCAGTTGAATATAATAATTTATGTAAAAATTATAGTTGAAAAACTTAATTGCAAATCTTTTTGGTTTAAATACCAAAATAGAAAAAAATTCAAAAACTACAAATATAATTAACACTAGTAAAAAAAAATAACTAAGAGTGTTGCTCATTGTAACCACAGGATAGATTGTTATCCTATGAACCATCAGTAACATCTTGTCATCCTACACACCATCAAATGTTATTCGGAAAGTAAATTGTGAATAGGTGCTCTTTTTTACACTGAGACAATCGAAAAAATATTTTTTAAAGAAAATATTACCGTTTTATTTTTATTTTTTTTCTAATATATATAATAAGAAATTTGAACCAAAACTAAGTTTGATGCATAGGTGAGCCGAGTGCAAGTAAGTCTTTCTTATTAGAAGACACGAGTTTCTTCTTACAAAATCACGGCAATTAACCGACACTTAAATTTAGTATACATAATTTAATCTAAGTAATATGGTTAATATTTAGATATCACATATAATAAAATGCAAATACAAGCAAATCTATCATCAAGAAGAGGAACTGACATCCTTCTCAGGAAAAAAAGAAAGAGGAATTGACATATACATCCTAGGTTTTACTCATCAATTCATAAACATTAGGTTTTACTCATCAATCATATCCTAAACTTTCTGTACCAATTTCATGACATATTTAATTTTTTATTCAAATTTATAACATCTATAGATAACAGAAGGAAAGAACAAGAGAAGTTTAAAAAAAAAAGCAAAAGAGTAGATGAAAACTGGGGAATTTTAATTGCAGAAACATGAAAATAAGTTCATCATATATTCAATTTATAATAGAAATAAATTGAAATAATAGAAATAAAGATCACACATGTAAGATGCATTAATTTGCAACACTCCCCTCAATTCATAATTATGGTCAATAATTCCAAGAGCATCTAAAAAACTCTCAAACTTAGCCTTTGCTAAGGCCTTGATTAGGAATAGAAGCCGCGCAATTGTCAGGTAAATTTTAAGCTGTTGATGTCGATATCCATCTAAAATTTTATTATCTGTGTCCACTCAAAATGCGTTTAATAAATATTAATTTATATTCGAACCGTTTAAATTTTTACTTTCCATACTCGTTCAAAATTCATTTAAATTATCTCTTAAATGGATAAAATATCCATAAATTTTAATCTATTTAAATTCACTATCAAACTGTTTAATAAAATGGGATAGTAGATATCCAAAAACTTATGTCTGTAACTTACCCATATCCACTATGATAATAATTTCATTATACGTGTCCGTCCCAAACCAATTTATAACTATATATATCTTTTTTATATAAATTGGAGCGGAACAGGTATTCTAAAATAACCACGTGACTTCTATCCTTATACGCGATAAATATATCTATACAGCACATTTAGTTAGAACAACAATCATTCGCATCACAAGCCCAATCTACATCAACAGATCCACTTAACTATCAATCTTTTATTGATCTTATACATAAGACCATGATGAAGAGATCCCTTTACGTGTCGTAGAAACCTTTTATGAGCATTAAATGAGGAGTCGTTGGTCTTTGCATGAACTAAGAAATAACACAACAGAGTAAGAGAACTTTTATCTTATAATAGTTAAAATACATCAATCTACCAAAAAGTTGTTAAACTTTCCTGGCATCCTTCAAAGGCTTTCCTTCATTTTTCTTTGGTTTTAGACAAATCTTCGTAGGTGTGGCTATTTCTTTTGACTCTGCCATTCCAAAATGCTCCATGAAGCCTTTTGCATAACCTTTTTAAGCTACAAAATATCATTGATCTTATTTCTCCACTTTTAAACCAAGAAAACATCCAACCTCACCTCAACTCTTTATCTCAAATTAACAAACAAATCATTTGTTAGGTGAAGAAATTTCAACTTCATTATCTTATGTAATCTGATAATCATCCACGTGCAATAAAACAAGCTCATCAATATTTAGATCTAGCTTTTACCAACAAGCTAGAATCTAAACCTGAAAATTTTCAATCAGCAAACATAGAGAGGAAATTGCTTGGAGATGAACCCTTGTGGATGCTCCGTGAATGTCTCATGATCTAGCTCCCTGCAAAGAAATTCATTCTTCACATCAAATTGCCATAACTTCTACCATTTAGAAGTAGCCAGAGAAATTATGGATCTTACTTTCACTGTTCTTACAAATGGGCTAAATATCTCCTCATAATCCAACTTGCAGCTTTGAGAAAATTTGTGTGCAATAAGTAGATTTTGAATTTATCAACTATCCAATTTAATTTTTTATCTAAACATTAAACACATTTATAACTAACTAGTTTTGTTTTTTTTGACGTGATTTGCATGTTGATTGTACTCGTTATATACTTGTCCGCTGTACTTGTTTAATTTTTTATTTATATAATACTAAAACATAAGTTCTTATTTAGAATAAAATAAATACAATGATTAATTTATATTACACTTTATCCTAAAAACGACTTATAAATGATTAATTTATAAATATGGATTCTTGAAATCCTTTTAGGTACCTAAAAAGAAAATCAAGTCATCACTTAATTTTCGAGCCCCTGTCTCCAACCCCAAATCAATATCTATATATAACTATAATGGAAAACAAAAAAATAAAAAAAAAATTACTGCAAGGTAAAAGAAAAAAAATGAAAAAATTATCTGAATTGTTTAAAAATAACACGACCAAAAATGATAATGGTAATCAAGGCTATAATAGCAGTATTATTGTAGTTTTTAGTTTTTCCTAATTTTCTAAACACTATTTTTCCTTCAAGTCAAATAGATTTAGGATATCAGAGAAAAAAATGTCAAAAAAAATTAAAAATATTTAATCATCAAAAAGTAATTTATTTATTGCAAGAAAGAAATAAATCTCTTACTAAATCAAAATAATAATAGCTACAAATTTATTTAGTAACAAAAAAAGAAAAATTATTATTAAAATTTTACGGAAATCAACATATACCAAGAAACAAATTATATTAAAAAATTTTACCAATTTGAAATTCAAAAATCAGCCCCTTCTGGAACTAAAAACGTATGATATGATGTATGAAATTTGATATTGATGAACAAAAAAAAAACTACTAAACTTAAGTCAATAAATAGAAATTACAAAGCAAATCATGCAAGGATCTAATATCGGTCGCTTAATGTTATTCTAGTCTATTCTTTCCCTACTGTTCATGGTTGCAAATTTAAATAAATGAATAAGTTAATTAATTAATAAAAAATATATTATATAAAAGAAACATTTTATCCTCGTCAAATTATCCCTACACCATACCCAAAAAAAAGGTACTACAATCCTAAAGTAAATATATTGCAGCACACCAAAAATACTTTTCTACAATGCTTCCCAAAAAAATACTTTTCTAATCTTAATAATAAAATGAAAAAAGAAAAAAAAAAATAGCTTACTTGGTGGTCTCCCGTAAGTTAGTGACTGAAAAACATTTCCTGATTTCTACCCTTATCCTCCACTTAGCTCAATGCGTAAATTAAAAATTTTCATTTTCATTAATTATAAATAACAAGAACTCTATTAGTATTTTATATACGGTTTAATGATAAATTTAAATATTTATTTAAATTTAATATATAATATCTACTATTTTTGCTTATACAGTTGGAGTTAAATCAAATACTTAAATATAAATTCGTTGCCTTTTTCTTTTATCTCTGTAAGTATTATTTTTTTCTCAAAAAATTACGGTTGCCTTACAAACGGTTATGATATTACTTGCTTGATTTTTTTATAATTAATAAATGATTATATAATAATACTATTAATTAATTTATAACGCGATAATCTTTACAAATTAATACATAAGCATATAATTAGAAAATTTCTAATTTCTGTTATCTTTGTATAACACAATTTGTTATTCTAATAATCATTAATATAAACATTAAACATAAGAGTTAAAGTAATGGTGGTAACAACTTTGAATTAAGTTAATTTTATTAATATAAATATAAAATTTTAACATAATAATACCTTAGAACACATAATACAATATTGAAACTTTCAATCATATTATTTGTTAATTATATAACTTTACTTAAAATGGGTTTGATGATAAATTTAAATACTTATTTTAAATATAATATAATTTTTTATCAGCAAATAAATTTATTTTAATAACTTATTGACGTCCATGAAAAAATTATTTCATCAAAGTACTATCCCGAGCCAATAGGCTTTCCATATATACCCAACCTAACTTGGTATAATATAATATTTACTCTTTTTTTCTTATAGTTGAATTTATATCAAATATTTAAAAACATACGTTTTTTATTTTTTATCTCTATACATATTGTTTTTTTTTAAATATTATTATTTAAGAAAATTAAAAATATGCATCTTTGCTGTAGAAAATTATTTTTTCATAAAAGTTGTTAGATGATTTGTTGCTTAAATAGGTATCCTTAAAAATCTGGATTCTTTTTGGAGGCGATTCCACGGTATTGTGATTATTAATATTTTTTAATAGATTACCTTTTTTAAATATATTATTGACATTTAACGGTATTGTGATTATTAATATTTTTTGATAAAGTTTCTTTTTTTTTTTTTTTTTTCTCGTTATACATATTGTTTTTTTTTTAAATATTATTATTTAAGAAATTAAAATATGCATCTTTGCTGATAGTAAAATTATATTTTTTCATAAAAGTTGTTAGATGATTTTGTTGCTTAAATAGGTATCCTTAAAAATCTGGATTTTTTGGAGGCGATTCCACGGTATTGTGATTATTAGTATTTTTTAATAGATTACCTTTTTTAAATAAATATTATTGACATTTAAACGTATTGTTGGGGATTATTTTAATATTTTTGATAAAGTTTCTTTTTTTTTTTTTTTTTGAAAGGATGAATTTTTTTTTTTTTTTTTTTTTTGAAAGGATGATAAATTTTCTTCTTATATTAATGTTATTTAATATATTATCTTCTCTTATATTGAGAAAAAAAAGTTTCTTAAATATTATTTATAGATTATTATCTAATTCTTAATGAAAATATAACTAAAAGGATATTTTAGAAATTCAAATTAAACAAAGGATTAAAGATTCGATTGCTCCTTTTCAAGTTCACTTGTCTTCTTTATCACGTGCGTTGCACGTTTATTATATTTGTTCTTTGCACTCGTTTAATTTTTTTGTTTACATCATATTAAAACATAATTTTTTTTATTTAGATTAAAATGAATAAAATATTTATTTACATGACACTTTGCCTTAAAATTACTTGTAATGCTATTTTTATGTACTTCTATTTTATATAAAGTGGTTTCAAAATAAAATTCAAGCTAACTTCTAAACCTAATTTTTAGATCCTAATTTATACAAATGCTTAAAACCCTAGTAAGTGTTCAAAAAGTAAATCAAGTTATCATTCAATCTTCAACATCTATCCCCTAATTTTAAGTCAATAACACTAATATTTCTTACTGCTAGATATAAGAAAATAAATGAAAAGCTGATTTAAATTGTTTAAAAATAATACGAGCCACAATGATAATAGAAATCACTTTGGTGATATTGACAGTATTATTTACTTAATACATTGGAAAAATGAATTTATTGACATGCACGAATCCTTGAAACCTCAAAAATAACAAAAAACAGAAATATATAATTCTAGTCTTTTTCTTAATTATCCAAACACTGTTTTCTTTCAAGTTAAAAAGATTTAGTATGTGTGGAAAAAATATCAAAAAATTAAAAATGTTTAATCATCGAGAGACCATCTTTATATATAACGAGAGACATCTTTATTATATAGTAGTATGATATATATATTATATATAAGTTTAACTTATATATAATTATAGTATATATAAACAATTCTTTTTTATAATGTTTTTTTTTATTTTTCTTGGGCATATTATAATTTACTTTAAAATTTAACAATCTTTTTTATAAATGTTTTTTTTTATTTTCTTGCATATTAAAATTTACTTTAAAATTAGGATAATAATCTGTTTTTTGAAAAATTAATATCCTAATTAATCAGTTAAAGTAATAATTAGTCATTGGCTTCTCATTGTAAAGGAATCGCAAAGAAAAGTGAGTTCATGTTTCCATCAGCTTTGGGTTTTGATTTATTTTTTAATTTCTTTTCATCATATTCAATTTTGGGATTGAAATCAAACAGAAAAAATTTTTAATCTCATCTTAATTGTATTCCTCTTATTTTTCTCCTTCAACTTCTCCCTCTTATTTTTAATATTACAATTTATCAATTATTAAAAACTCAAATTATTTAATAAACTCAAATTATTATCAATTATCTAAAAGTTATTTTAAGATTTTTAAAATTTCACTAAGCTTATTATAGATAATCTCATTATTCCCTCTCATTCACACGTTTATGTACAGTATATTAAAAATTTTCCTTTTATTTAAAAAATAAGAATTAAAAATTTTAAACTTAATTATGGATATGTATTTATTTGAAAATATATTTTAAAAAAACATATACAATCAAATTATATAATCATAAATCAAAAAGAATATTAAAATAAAAAGTAATTTTTTAGTCCTCTCCTAAAATAAAATATTTTTAATCAAATAACAAATATAGATTTCAAAAGTTTAAAAATTTAAAAATTTTCAAATGCCTTGTTATCACATATACTTATTTAAATAAAATAAACTTGAAAAAGTTAAACTCAAAAATTTATACATATTTGTTTAAAAAATTAGTATTAACAAAATATCCAATCAAATCAAAGAAAAATTTTACTACATTTTTTTAAATTGGCAGTGACTAAATTACTTTTTAGGGTATCTTAAATATAGTTAAGGTATTATTGGAAACTATTCTCCCGCGTCCCCACATTTATATATAGTATAAATCGTTTTATAGTAATTATTTTATCTTAAAATATAAGTTTTTAAAAGCATTTTAAGGAGTATAATTTTTTTTTTCAATCTTGTTTTTATTTATATTATAATTAGGTACAATATAATAATGTGATATATGAATAATATTTATTTTGTTATAATTTAAAAGAATTAATTATTTTCTTAATTTCGGTATAAAAATTTTTAACTGACTTATATTTTATAAGAGAGAATATAGATTCCACTCGCAATTTGGCACTAAGTGATGATTTTATGGGAAGAAAGAAAATATAGGTAGAAAATGCATTGAGAATCTCATCTCATCCCTTGTTTAGAACAAGGAAGAAAATTTAGAAAAAAAGAAAATTTTAAATATTTTCCTTTCTCTTCCATTATTTCTCAATCTCTTCAAATTGGAGAAAATTCATTCCAAATCAAACATAAAGTGAATAATAAGATGGGAAAATAATAGTAACAGTTTTTTCTTATTTTCGTTCCTCTCCTTTCCAAACATAGCATTATTCGCAATGGAACACAGCCAAACCAATAGGATTGTGGCACTCTCCAAAATTAAAAAAAAAAAAAAAAAAATTTAATGTCAAATTTTTTTTATAAAAAAAAAAATACATATTTTAATTTTACCACTTAATTATTTTTTGGCCATAACTAAGCATGAAGTAATATAGCAATAATTAATTTTTGGGATTATTATATTTATTGAGTTTCTAATTTATTTAGATAAGTTCGATGTAAACTCAGAAAAGAAATATCATTTGATAGAACCAAAAAACTTTATTAGCTTTAGTCAGTATTTGAATCAATCAATCATTTTTTTATCTTCTCCCTTTCTTTGCGATTATTTTCTTTTAGTTGTGAAAGTAACATATGCGAAAAGTATATTTTAGTATTCAATTAATCATAAATTCTTTTTTTTTTTCATCATTTTCCTAGTCATTCACTCTCCTTAACAGTAAATTTTTTTCATTTTCTCCAATAGAACGTCAGTTAAAATTTTAAGCTATATTTAGTAAGCTGCAATAAAACATTACTGTAATGTAATCAAATATAAGGTTTACATTGCAGCTATATTTAATTATATTATATTATATTATATTTCATTACAGTTATAAAATATTATATTAATTTCTAAAACAATTTTTTTGAGGAATTTAATGTTAGACAAATAAGTTTTTAAGGTCTCAATAATCAAAGATGACCAAAATTCAAGTACTTTAGGATGTGATTGGCAAATCAATAAATCAAAAGAACATTTGGATGGGAAAGGGATCTAAAGCCAGCTGTTTCAAAAGACTTAGAAGGGCCTTTAATGGAACAAAGTTTGGACTGTTTAAAGGGCAAGATTAGACAAGGGAGGGTCCTACTTGTAAAGGCTTGAAAAGTCCAATAGATAAAAAATAGTTACGTCCAATTTCAAAACAAAATTTCCCAACTAAATTTTAAATTCTTATAATTGACCCATAATTCATGTTTTTAACTTTGCAACAATCAATCAACAATATGCTGACTAGCCCTTAAACTTTGTAAATTTTATTGATTGAACCCCTAAAATTTAATTTGTCCACATTGAACCTTTTTTTTTTTTGTTTAAATAAGAGAGCATAAATAAAATTTAGCTACCAAATTAGTTAAATGATCAGCCACAAAATTAGCTTCTGGATAAACATAATAAAGAGAGCACTCTCAATCACGAAGTAACAAACTCTGAATATCCAAAACAAGAACTGCTAAAGGATGAGCGTGATGCAAAACTGAATGAACTAATTGCACAACCTCTAAACAATTAGACTCCATAATAAAAATATTTGCCACTTTAGATTAATTATCTGGAGAATTTAAAAAATGCTCTCCTCCCTTTGCTTTTTCCCTCACTGTTTCTAGACAAGGGAAAAATATTTTCTTTATTTTTATTATTTTCCTCATGTATTTTTATCCCTTAAAAAATTTTTCATTAATACAAATACTTAATTACATTAATTAAATGTATGTTTTAAATCTCACACACTGGCCAATACTTGAGTATCATATATCAAAACTAGCAGCAGTGCAGCACCAATGGCAGCAAATTGGCTTTAAAATATTATCAAGTTCAAAGAAATTACATCAAATTACTTTATGTCTTTTTTAATTGAAAAAGAAATATTATCATGTGTTATTATCACATTAATTGAGTGTTCATATTAAATACGCATATATATTTTTTTCTAGATGAATATAATTTTATGTCCCTTTATTAAGCAAATTTGTGGTTAAATATTTAAATGTGATGGCTTTTTGGTTGATGAAATTTTCAGAAGAGAGTCAAATTCATTATATATCCTTTGGAAGTTGAGGTTTAATCATAAGTTTCATTTTCTGATTTTGATATGTCATGTGACGTCTATCTCTGTCATATTGTTTGATTGTGTTAAATATCAAATGGAAAATATACAATTTTTAATTCCATGAATTCCTATATAGTGTCCATATTATTTATTTATTTTCTCCCTTAATTTTAATATTTTGTAACTTTTTTTCTAAATATTTTAATATTTAACAAATTAAGATAAATTAATTATTTTATTTCAGCTTTATCCTTATCTAAATATCTACATTATCTTTATCTTTTTTTTTTTAACTACAGAAATTAATAAAAAAAGTAATTTGGTGTATAGTTATCTATTGATGTTCAAAAATTATTTTATACATAGTTACCAACATCTCGAGAAGATTAGAATTATTAATAACTTTTTTATGCTTATCTCTGTTAAACACAATAGCTATTTTCTACAAATTTTAAAAGGTTGTGTTCAACAACAACGTAATAAATAGCTTTTAGTCAAAACACTTAAAAACATTGAACGCTAGTCAAAACGCTGAATGCTATTAAAAATACTAAACGCTAATTAAAAAATTTTTCGATAACATAGCGTTCAAACTAACTTTTAGAGGCTATGATATCATTTTGCAAAAAGTTAATCTATATAACATTTAGTTTTTAGCGTTTCATAAATAGTTACTCTAATAGCTAACAATTAAACACAATTAAAATAGTTAACAACTACCAAACAGTTAATTTTGCCGTAAAAACCCAAAATCTATCTTATAACCCTTGCTTCCTCTCTTTTTAATATTTAAAGTAGATTTATAGAGACAAATAATTATTGAGATAATTAAATAAAATAAATGATAATTTAGTTAAATTATGAATGTTTTACTAGTGCAATTTTAGTGATATAATTACTTCTTTAATAATTATGCAAAAGATATATTTACACTAATGTTACAGTTGAAATTAATTTTACTTTTTGATGAGGTAATTAAACACAATTATTTTACATTTTCAAGAAAATTATTCACTTTCTCAAAACATAATCATCCCTCATGAAGCCGTCCATATTTACTTGGACAAACGGACAGAGTGATGCCATTCTCGTTGTACGACTGAACATTTTCTCTCAAAACAGTAATTTTTACCTGCTTCGACAAAAGTCAGAGACCTTGTCCAATCTCTTAACAACAAAATGGGGACATCCTGGGAAGCAGAATCATAAGAGAATGTATTTCTTCCAGTTTTAAAAATAATTTTTGCGTGAATTCACGTTAAAAAACTTTAATTGAGATATTAAATGAATAAAATTTTTATTTTTATTTGTAAATTATAATGAGTAAATTACTTAAAAATAATCGAAAATGCCCTTTACTATATATTTAGATGTACATATCACCAAGTAAAATAAAAAAATAAATAAAACTTCTTATTGTCTATAGTATTTATTTCTCAATTAATTATGAATATAAATTGTCTTTGATGATTATTTAAATAATAAATTAACGTTGAAATTCATTTCACTAATAATTATATTAATTGTTATTTTTAATAGGTTGACAATAACATTGTATTATTAAAAAGTTTACAATAAAGTTGTACCAACTAAAACAAAAATCAACATATATGAATTTTCAACCATATTTGGTTGAAAAAACATATTTGTATTTGTGCGGTAATAAATATTTTGACGAAACTCTATGAGAATCAAACTGTGTAGATGTTATTTCTTATATAATTATGTGTACATGATAAATGTCAAAATATTTATAATGTTGTGTACAAGTTGAATTATTATATACAAAATGCCAAGATCCATTATATTATGACAAAATTTTAAAATTATATTTACAAATAAAAATAATTTATCATAATTAATCGGTGCATCGTGCCAAGTTATATATTTGTTATCATTTAAACTAAGAATTAAAATATAATTTATTAAAACTTTTACATTGTTTAACCAAGTAGAATTATCTTACTTTCTTGACCATCCAAACAAGATAATTCAACTTTCCTAGGAAAGTAATTGTCGATAGACCGTAGGAGTGTTCAACTTCATCAATCAAACACCTTCTTTTTATTGAAGATTGAATTATTATTTTTTTCGTCTAAATTATCTGTATTCAGATCTTATTATCAGAGACCGATTAAAATTTGGATCTGGATTTAATTAAGGCTTTTTGCCGCTTCCTGTAAATGAGTTTAGTACATATTGACCCGAGAGCTCTTTCCATATATCTAGCTTGTGTTACCAACTGAGTTATAACCCATATGTTTTTTTTTTTATTATTTTTAAATTGTAATTAAAGTTATGTTTGAATTTAAGATTTTCTTTTATTAATAATTAAATTGTTATTTTAATTTTTATATTTCATTTAAAATAAATACAACAAGTAATTTTGAAAAATAAAATTTAAATATAGGAAATTTCAAAATTTCAAAATTCTAAACCGAATTTTAACAAAATGGAATAGAATAAAAAATTTTCATTTAAAAATAACGAAATGGATTACATTTGTTTTTAGTTCAAAAATATTTTTGGAATGGAATTGGAAGAGATTATTCCAATCCATACCAACCGAATTACGCTCTTAAGTATTTATCACTAATAAGCTAGTTGATATATTTACTAACACTCTTAGATTACACAGTCACCTTAAAAAGTACAACGTACCATTTAGATACTCTCAGACATTTGTTGCATATGTTAAAATATGTCATATTTATTTCATTTTTATTAATTTTGGACACTTTAAAATATGTCATGTTTATTTCATTTTTATTAATTTTGGACACTTTAAGGACACCTTGGAGACACTTTAAGGACACTTCTTGAACACTTCACGACCACAGTTGAAAATTCTTAAAAGACTTTTGATAAATTCATTAACAAAAAATTTAAATTGTGGTTTTAAAAATATATATTTGTTTATTGTTAATGCTTAAAATACAAAACTAAAAGATACACACAGGGAAATGAAAAACTCTATTTTATAATTTACATATCTATTATTATCAAATTCAAGAATTAATCACAACATTGATTTGAAGTCAGAATTGACGAGGTTTTTATCAAGAAGGGGCCAAAAATATTATATTGAATGAATTAAAATAAAAAATATTGAAGGATTAATTTGATATCTTTTAAACACATCGGAATTTTTTAAATTGCCAATATATCTCTAAGTAAGCTATAGAATTTATGAATTTCAATGATTATATTGATTTGAGAAATTAATTAATAATGTAAAAAGAAAAATTAAAATTTATTTTATGCTTATAACTTATTATAAATGATTATTTAATTATTTCAATTATTAATAAATTATATTTATTTAGTATAGTGTGTTTTAATCGTATTAATATCTTAATTTTTTAAAAATTAATTAATTTTTAAAATAATTATTCAATTTAATAAATAAATATATTTATTAGTATATGTGTGGTTTTGATCGTATTAATATCTTAAATTTTTTAAAAATTATTAATTTTTAAAAATTGTCTACTTTTAAAAAATTAAAGTCTTAGTCATGTCATGGTCCGGTCATAGCTCGTGTGTCGTTCAAGACTCTGAAAGAAATTTTCTTTCTTTCACGCAATGTTTGATTTTTGGGACTTACATATATTCTTCCTATGTTGGTTGGGGTTTTTTCCTACATTGAATTGACTTTCTTATTTTTCCTTGTTCTTTTTGTAGTTTGGAGTAAATTTAGCGGTGCTAATTAATATATATATATATATATATAGTATATATATATTTATTATATATATATATAGTATATGAGTATATATATATATATAATATATATATAGTATTATTATAGTATATATATATACTATGCACTTATATGAAACATTGATTTAAATAAAAAAAATCATTTGACATGAAAATTAAATTTTTTTTATACTTATAAAATATTGATTTTATAAATAAAAATTAATCGGATGAATGGATTCGTATATTGAATAATTTAACACTAAAAAATTATCACATTATAGAAAAATAATGCACGAAGCGATACGGAGCCCTTTAATGTAAATTCATTAATCTATAATTACTATATATAAGTGTGGTAATAAATAGAAATAATGAGATTTCCGATGGCACCTTTAATGAAATTTGAATATTTTAAAATAACCTTAGTCATCAGCAACTAGAAAATTATATTTTATTCGTTGATTTGATATAATTTATTAAAATTATTTTTTGAATAAATATATATAGATAATTTAGCATTTCAAAA
Source organism: Jatropha curcas (assembly GCF_014843425.1). Next base: position 1,729,043 of record NW_023590789.1, read on the forward strand.
TTTTAAGTTTTATCTTTTTGAATTTATTTTTTAATATATATATGATAATGAGACATTTGAAAAGTTTTATATTTTATTTTTCAAATTTATTTTTTAAATATTTGATGATATTTTTATTAGAATTTAGGTGAGATAAAAAAAAAGGAAAAAAGTATATATTTTACAATTTTTTTTTCTTTATGTTTGTATAATTTGATTGCCTATATTTTTAAAAAATATATATTTTCAAATAGAATATATATGCTTAAACCTTTCAAAATCTATAAATTTTTACTTTAACAATTTATTTTTAGTAAAATGCTCGTAGAATAACGAACAATTGAAAATTTTAATTTAAAATATATATAATATTTGATTGTTATATATTGAAACATATTTATTAGGTGATATTATAGAATTGTATGTATACCGATATTAGCTGATATTTTAGAATTTTAGATAAATGATGATATAAATTGAAATATTAGCTGATATTTTAGAATTTTAGATAAATGATGATATAAATTGAACTGAATTATGCGTGTATATGCATATTGTTGTGTTATTAATGAACCATCATGTTCATATTAATCTTATATAAAAATTTATTTTAACATTATAAAAATCTAAATAATATAAGAAAATTTTATTATCAATATTTAATATTAAAAAATAAAAACGAGTATAAATAACAAGTAAAAGTGAGTAATGATATAAAAAATTGAACGAATACAATTAATGAATATAATTAACGCGCTACGCATGTCATAATAAAAAAAAATTATAATATCAAAATTCAAGCATCACAATTAGTTTGTTTTTTCTATTCACTGAAAGGTTCAATGGCTGAATAACATCGAGAACTATTAATGAAAAACAAACAAACCACACATCACACATGGTTGGTGCATTACAATAAAGTTATTTATCTTTTTAACAGTGAAAGAAATTGTTTAAATTATTTTGAATGATATGATATCTTTTCATTTGAAATCTGATTCAAATCATATGTAAGTTTTTAAATATTTTTATTTGATTTAGATGATAAATAATTTTTTTGGATATTTTATATCGTAATTATTTTTTAAGAATTTGTTACATTTGATACAAATAGATGAGTTTCAACCTTTTGGTATCAGAATAGATTTGATTAATAGACTCAATAGTACAAGATTTACATCAATAAATTAAGATCATAAATCTCGAACTAAATAAAATCAAGATAATATTTATTACCCAACCATCACAAAAAAGAGAAAAAAAAATCAAATATAGTGAGAAAATAAAAATAAGAAAAGGAAAAAATAGATTGATTTATAGAAAAAGCAGATTTGAGTTCATTAAAGATGAATAAAGCAGTAGAAGATAGCCGCCTTAATAATAACATTCCCAAATTAAATTTAGGGTTAAAAAATCACTAAAAAAATGTTAATATAATTCTACATATGGTGGGCGAGATTATAATAAATTAAGATATTTAAACATTTATTTTTATTCAAAATCAATCTTATCACATTAATTTTTTTTGGACTTTTTCAAATTATCAACCTTTTATCATGATATTAGAAAAAAAAAAAAATCATACATAGTGGAGCTTCATCAATACAAAAGAAAATGAAATGAAATGGATAAAAAGAGAGTATTCCTTGATTGGCTTGTTGTTTGACAAAGAATAGTTGTATAAAGATTAAAGAATCACTTAAATAATAATAATAATAATAATAATAATAATAATAATAATGGAAGAGCAATTACTTAAAAATTGACAACCATTGATTTATATCTCAACTCTTTCTTGACAATTGAGCTTGAGAAAAAGCCGCTAAATTATTAATTATGTATCTTTCTTTGATTAAGATTCATTAGTCCTCCATTGACTCTAATTTTTGTGTTTTTTTCTTCAAAGACAACATTGTCATTTTCTTGAAATTACATTAATTTATTCTTTTATATATGCATATTCTACAATTTGATTCTGTTAAGAAAATTCATTGAAAAGAATTCTCATTTGAAGTAAACATTTCAAATTCTATTAATTGGTACATTCCCCTTTATAATTTTCCATCTAGGCAGTGATGCAAATTCACAACTTATATTAGAAATCCATTGTAAGACAGAGAAAAATTTATTCAGACCGAGTTTATAACCTCATTTATGGACCAAACTAATAAAATTAAATATTTTTATTGAAATATGACTAAACGCTTCAAAAAAAAAAAATTGAAACATTCTTTAATGAATTCTTAGTTTTATTTGTTTGGTCCATAAGTAGGATCATGGATTCGGTCTAAATACGTATTTTTTACAAATTAAATAAAAATAAGTCGAATTTAGTTTCAGAGCATCAAATTCGCCACACCAAATTTGCCACCGGGCATTATTTGCAAGAAAAAGAAATTAGGTTCATGAATTAGGTTTCATATTATATGATTTAAGTATCTAAGGAATTTAATTCTAACAGTTCATTGACAACCTCATTACCTCATTATTTCATATTAAAGAATTTAATTATAACAGTTTGTTGCCAACCTCATTCATAATTTCTAACAGAAAATTATTGGTTGTCTGGTTAGTGTTCTCACTAGTGTGAAGAATGTAAGGTTATTAAATTCGAATTCTCTCGATCACAAGAGTTTTTACCGATTGAATAAAAGTCAACGAAAGAGTTAACTTTCTTGTACTCCTGTGTATAAAAAAGAAATTTTTTTTTTTTTTTTTTACCATTTCTAGAGCGAACTAAACATATTTGCTGCTTTAAATACATTCTAAGTCAAGTCTAATTTTAATCATTCTCAGAGAAAAAGTACTGAAGGTGCACTTTGGCAGGCGGCACTAAATTGGCATGATGGCTCAGTTAATGCTCAGCAATAGCATCTCATGCGCTTTATTTTCCTAATTGGCACACCAACAACTTGCTATCCTCATAAGTATTACCACCTCACACCCTTTAATTTTTTTCTCCTTTTCTTTGGAATTTTTTTTCAGAAACAAGATAATATGATTGCATTACCTGAAATGTTAACTCAGTAACATTTTTTTTTTAAATATAGAAAAGGTGTCAAAATGAAAATAATTATTAAAGTTTGAACCGTTAATTACCTACTCATCTTTGCCATAAGATATATAAAGGTGTCAAAATGAAATATAATTATTAAAGTTTGAACCGTTAATTAGCGTACTGCATCTTTGCCATAAGAAGTATATATATATAATATATATATATATATTATATATATATATATTGTAAATATAACCGATTTATTATGGAATAATATATATATATATGTAAAATACTAACCGATTTAATTATGGATAATTCTAAAAGAAAGACTTGCCTACATCCAAAGTAAGAGTCTATCTATATAAAAATAAAATTTTCGGATTTTATTGGAAAAAAAAGATAAAATAGGAACAGTTTTTAGAAATCTCATCATTAATTGATTTGGTGTATAGGTGAACCTATACGTCAGCGTATGCAAGTTTTATCTTGGAATGAATGTTTATTATCCACTTGAGGATAATCTTAGTTTAATTAACTAAATTATTAGACATTTTTTTAAAATTAAATTGATAATATTGACTATTTATTTATTTGTTAATCATTTTGTAATTGTGTTTGGTAAAATTTTAATAGTAGCTGCTATTAAAATGTAAACTAAATATTAAGGATATTAATTATTTATCATATAATATATGATATAATATATATTTCTTGAATTTTTAAGGTCAATATATTATATTTTATTTAATATGTTTTATACATAATAATATCAATTAAATTTTAAAATAATATTTAATAGAAATTTATTATTTTTAAATAACTATAAATAAAATCATAAAAAAATAAATTTGAAAAATAAGCTTATTAATAATTATTTTTATAAAGTTAATTAAGTTTAAATACAAAATAATTACAAATTAACTACCAATTGATACGAAAAAAGTTACAGAACACAACTGATGAAATCATTGTAATTTCTACCAACTATCGGTTGTTAATTAAAATTTTTATCAAACACATACAGTCTAACTGCTAGATACGAATTAACGATAACCTATATAAATCAACTGAACCAAATGCATATTTAGTTCAATTTTTCAATTAAGTCAGTTCCTTTAGAAAAACAAATAAATTATGACACTGGTTATTCTATTTCAATTTTAATTTATTGTCAATAAAAACCAAAATATGTCAATTCGATTCTTTATAATTAGTTTGGTTTTTGAATTTTTAAAATTCGATTTTTCAGCTATGGTAGTTTGGTGTGATTAGATCGAATGCTTGAGTGAGAAATTAACAAAAATAACAAGTGATACTTAGCAAGAACAGATTTGTGAGTATAGATGCAAGTACGAAATAGCAATATTGGTTGAAAATATCTGCAAACGCTCTGATGCTTCAGATCGCTAAGACTATAAAAAATTATGTAGATAATTTGTTTAATTAGCATAAAAAAAATATTAACTTATAATATCTAGAAAAAATTTATTTTATTTAAATAGTAACCCGAGCCAATAGACCTTCACATATACAACCTAATTTGAATAATTTAAGTAAAAAAAAAAAAAACTGCTCAAAACTAAATATAACAGAAATCTAGAACTATTGACTAATATCCATAAAATTATAAAGCCAAAATAGCAGGTTTGCAGGATTCTTTATATGGAGGTATTGGTTGTGCAATTGAACTTACCAAATTCCTGTTGCTATTGTTTGGTGGCTTAGGCTTAAAAAACAGTACATCAAATTTACTTTAAAAGAATCAATAGCTTCTTGTCTTTGATAAATAAGTTTATTTAAAGTTTATATATTAAATCAATAAAGTAATAATCATAAAAGAAAATTATGTATTAAAAAACGGATTTTTAAATGTATATATAAAAAGAAAAATTTATGTATTAAAACCGGAATTTTTTAAATGTATATATATATATATATATATATATATATATTTTTTTTTTTTTTTTTTTGCATTTGAAACATATGATTTTTTCTTTTTTTTTTTCCTGGAAAAAATATCCATAAATCGGATGTTTTTTTTTTGCATTTGAAACATATGATTTTTTCTTTTTTTTTTTCCTGAAAAATATCCATAAATCGATGTTCGTTATTTCTGTTTTATGTTTTTCTATAAATAAAAATTTCACACAACATTATTTTTTGTCCTCAACATTATTTCTGTTTTATGTTTTTCTATAATTATCAATATTACTACGTAATAATACCCCTTGTTTTGTCCTCAACTCGGGATGACTCGGTCACCAAAAAACCCCAACCCAACTCGCCATCTCCAATAAAAGGAAAAACTAAAAAAATACTAATTAAAACCTAAAACAAAGAAAGACTATATTAAAAAAAAATACAAAATTAGTCTGTTACTTAAACTAGCTAACCATGGAGCAACGGCCTTGATTCGCCCAAGAAATCAAGATTATTTCTCATGCCAACGTGGCAGCATCTCTGAATCTCTTCGAGATTCAAGAACCGGCCCGAGTTGGACGATTCAGATTGGGAGACGACTCGTAGAATCTCCTCAAAAAGAGACTCGTCGCAAGGGATCGTTAACGGCCCGATATTTTTGAATCCGTACTCTTCTTCTGCTTGTACGAGCAGTTTCTTGAAGATAGGGTGGTTCAGATACGTAGCGCGCACGATGAACCTCTTGCAACTCGCGCCTACACAGACAGCTACGTGCCCAGATGGAACATCGGACGGGGCGCGTGCAGCCGTCAGTCTCGCCTTCCTACGCCAGCGCCTTAGCATTTGTTGGATTCTCACAATGTGACGGATTTTGTTGGATTTAGACATTTTCCAGGAAAGTGAAGGAAAATGAGAGAAAGTCTGAGAAATTTTTCTCTTTTTTCCTTTTCAGAGGAAGTTGGGGGAGTGCAGTGTGGCTGCAAGTGTGTTTGGAATATATAAAGTCAGTATGAGGATACCGAGGTATGGAAAAGGGTTTGGATTTGGAGATAATTACGAGATTGAGTATGTTGTTTCAGTTGTGATAAAGCCCATGTGATAGACAAACCACTAACGTGGCATTATTTTAGTTTTTTTTTTTTTTTCTTTATTAGAGTTTGAAAAATAATAAATTATATTGAGACCGGTTAAGTATTAATTTGTTAACTGTTTGAATTGTTAAGATTGATTTTTTATGTTCTAAGATAATAATTACAAAATAAATTTGTGATAAAAAATTGAATATATTAAAAAAGAGTATTATATCTTCAAAATTCAAAAAAAAAAAAAATCAGTCATATATCTTCACATTATTCTTCAATTACGTTTAACAAACAATACTAACTGTTGTAATAATTGTTAATTGTTAAGTATTATTGCTTGCTATTTATACAGCGGTTTAAAGCGAAAATATTTTTATAAAAAAAATTGTTTGATAAGTTATTAAATTTAAAATGGTAAAAAAAGAAATGTTAAAAATAATGGTATAAGTGTTAAAAATTAATCCATTAATTATTGTGATATATTAAATGTTAGTTGGATAATAATTAAACGTTTCCTTGACCTCTAAAGCTAGTATTATATACACTACATTATTGAATACTGTAATTAATAAAAATATATTTTTATATAATCACAACGATAAACTATCTTAAAGGTTGTTGCGGAACATGGCTTCATTAACCAGCATCATTTAAAATTTTAAAATACCAACTTTAATTGTTTGTATATGTTTAGAACCAAACATTAATTACTAGTGTGTTGATTAAATTTCAATGTTGTTAAAAGTAAAAATGGAACACCTAGATTGACTAATACATACTCATTAATCTTTATATGCAATTAGGTAAAAATGGTTGTATAAGAGTTTAAAAACAGCGCAATAAATAAATGGTTACTGAACTTAAAAAAAAAAATTTTATGATTCTCTCAATTTTTAAAATGATCTTGTACCCTTCAAATTTTACTTTTTGTATACACTAAATTTTATTATTTATTATAATATTAATTACACACCACACTACAATAAATAATGCATAATGTAATACATGCGTATGACGTAGAAAATTGACATTCCAAATGACAATTAGTTTTACCCGTCAGATTTGTCCATCTCATGCAGAAAAATTAACCCTTCCATCTCATCTCTACCATTCACCTACCTATCTCCCCTGCCATATTTTCACCGCCATCTTCACAGAACAAAGAACAAAAGCCAAGAAACCAGAGAAAGCAGCAAAGGGAGACGAATCCAAAGCCAACCCTTCTAAAGCAGCAAAGGGAGACGAACCTAAAGCCAACCCTTCTTCATTTTACATCGTGCATGATTCACGAGACAGATAAATGAAACTAGACAGGAAAAATCACAAGAAAAATAAGAAATTGATATAAAAAAGAGCAGAGAATATATGGAGAAAGCAACATCGATCGGTAAAGAAAAATGGAGTAAGACCACCAATTTACGCAATCAAGCTCGAGCTTTCGGTCCGCTATAACGACTACTGGAACTTCTTCGATTCCACGTTAAACTCATTCGAGTTATTCCTCAGTCGGCTCTAAGTTGTTAGTCCAATGCATGGATTACAATGTTAGAATTGCTCCGGAGGCCTTCAATGCCATGTCTTTAATAAGCTATAAAAAATAATTTTAAAAAGGAAAAATGATAATTATACCTTGAATTAGGAATCTAAAACAGAGTGAGGGTTCTGAACTTTTGAAAGTACATGAGAAGTGAGAAATTTAATTGCTTGATGATGTTTGGTGTTAGGGGCATTACCAGTGGCACTGTGGCAGACTAATTGGGTTGACTCCGCAGCTCATCACCGAATTGCTTTGACTGACCTATACAAGTCAGCATTTTTCATTTCTGAGAAAGAGATAAAAATGTTTGCTATGGCAGAGTCCATGCCAGACACTTCTTTACCCGTCACTCTTTCCATAGTGCATGCATTCCAATCTGTATTTTTTAGTGTGACAAAATATTTAATTATTACAAAAAGTAAAATTTAAGAGGCCATAAGATTATTTTAAAAGTTGAAAGGACCATAAAGTTTTTTTTGTGAAAATTCAGAGAACAATTTATGTATTCGATTACTTAAAAATCTACAAATTTAGATTTGAGATGATGATAGGAGTTGAATTTTGTGATACTTGATTCAAGTTGCCAAAAGAAAAGAAGCTTATTTTTAAAAAATAAAGAAAGAAATTAATCAAATAAGGTTCGGGTAGATCCGATCAAATTGTCACATATCCATATTTGCTTCATTCTTAAAAAAATAGGACTTTATGTGCTTCATTTAGATTGAATATCCAATAAAGCGGATAATGTGATCATCTTTACCATTGTCTTATTCGATAAAATTAATTATTTTAATACTTATCAATTATTTTACTAGCATTCCATTAAATATTAAAGAAATAATATCTTGTAATTCATTCCCTCAAATTTTAAATACTAATGTAAATATTACATCACTAAATATTATAAATAATAGAATAGTGTTTTAGTCAAAATACTAAATGCACTATGCTATATAAAACATTGTTACCGAATAAACCTAAAAATCCATAAACGTTAAACTCTTACGTCCAAGTTAAATGGCCTAAGAAAAAGTAAGTACAATAATCAAAACAATAAAAAAAATTGTACAAAAAAACTAAAATTTTAGCATTTAAAAAAAAAAGCAATGTAATATAATTTGCTTCTCGCAAAAATATAAATTACAAAAAGACATTACATAGAACTTGTTAAAGTTTTACATCAAATTTCAGTTGAGCAACAAAAAGTTGGTTGAGAAATAAAAAGTGATAAAAGTAATTAACTTGAGCAAGCACCATTTATGAGGCTTGATAATTGTTTTCTTTTCTTTTTTTTTTTTTTTTTTTTACATAGAACTTGTTTAAAGTTTTTAACATCAAATTTCCAGATTGAAGCAACAAAAAGTTGGTTGAGAAATAAAAAGTGGATAAAGAGTAATTAACTTGAGCAAGCACCATTTATGAGGCTTTGATAATTGTTTTCCTTTTCTTTTTTTTTTTTTTTTTTTTTTTTTTTTTTTTTGTTTGTTCACAAACTTTTTATGGAGTACATCAGTACAAATGCATTCTAAAAAGTTTGGAGAGTAAGCAAAGGCATTTTAATCCTATGACTAGTATGATGCTTTTTGCCTGTGTTATTAAACCTGGTTTGAATATTGATCCGTAAAAAAACCGGATAGATAGTTCATTGGTTTAACCAGTGGCTAAATAGTTCAATTAACAGGATAAATAAATATTAATAATATATATTAATTGAACAATTATAATTTAAAATAATTGTAATATAATAAAAATAATTGAAACTATCAAAAATTCAGTTTGATCAATTTAGTTTGTGCGAGTTGACTGGTTCAATCATGAATCAGCCGGTTCAATCTGATTCTCTTCCTTAAATTTGCAAAAGCAAAACCAATCTGATTTTGAGGCCAGTCACTAATTTTCAGGTTGACCTGTCTGGTTGAGCTAGGTTTAATGATTATACTTTTCTTCTCTTGAACTAGAATGATATGATTTGATTAGATTCTACTAGCCTAAATAACTCAACATGATTTCTGACGTAGAACGGTTACGTGAATGGGAATAAACGATTATACTCAGTTAGGAGTTTTGATCAATGATGTTTGATCCGATGAATAAAATAAATAACTAAACTCTCAAAGAAGTTTATTGATAGGAATAATGATCAAAAGATAATGAATGTGCCAATGATACAAAATAACCTATTTATAGATTAGGCTAAAGCATAAACTTCTAAAAAAAATAATACAAAAGTCGTAACTAGACAAAACCCTAGTAAGAATGGCGGCACGGGCATGCTGGACATGGCACGGGCATGTCCTGGGCTTCCAGAGGCTGGCACGGGGCATGCTGGAAGTGACATGGGCATGTCTGTGTGCGAATCGTTGCTGGACCTATCAACACGGGCGTGCACGGGCAGGTTGAAAAGTGACACAGGTGTGTCTGTGCTTCTTAAGCTTGGGCGTGTCTTGCGTCCTAGACTTCCAGAGTCCAGCATGCCCGTGCCCCTTCTTCTTAGGTTTGCAGTGATCCAAATCTTCCATATATTGAAGTGCAAGTTGCTCTGCATCAATCCCCTCCACTTTAAAAGAACTCGACCTCGAGTGATCATCATAGGGATAGCAAGGGAATAAATCAGCAACATTGAAGGTCCTGGAGATCTTCATGTCTTCTTCTATCTTGCACCACGCTCCTTGAGAAGATAAACTATGACCCAATCGCCGACGGTAAAAAATTTATAACGCCGGTGTTTATAAGCTGCAACTTTATATTTTTCATTAGCATCAGTGATGAATTGCTGCACTTGCTTGAATACCTCCACATGCTCGGTAGCCAAGTTATTAGCTGAAACACTCTTCTCTACACCTGCTGGAAGGGAAAGTAGATCACGAGTATGGGCTGGTACCTTCCGGTAGACAATTGCAAAAGGGGACATCTTGGTGTCGCTATGGATCGAACTGTTGTAAGTGGATTCTGCTTGGGCAAGAGTGAGGTCCCACATCTTCTTCTTCTCGCTGCAAAGGGGACATCTTGGTGTCGCTATGGATCGAACTGTTGTAAGTGGATTCTGCTTGGGCAAGAGTGAGGTCCCACATCTTCTTCTTCTCGCTGCAAATGCACCTAAGGAAATTACCAAGGGTCTGGTTCACCACTTCAGTTTGTCCATCAGTTTGTGGGTGTGCAGTACTACTGTAGTGGAGTTAAGTGTTAAACCTCTTCCACAAAGTTGTCCAAAAGTGCACTAGAAACTTTGAGTCTCTGTCAGATGTGATGGTTTTGGGAATGCCATGTAACCGAACAATCTCTTGAAAAAATAATTTTGCTATATGCGAGGCATCATTAGTTTGTTTGTAGGAGATAAAGTGTGCCATCTTGGAGAACCTGTCTACAACAACAAAAATAGAGTCAACTCCGCGTTGAGTTCATGGTAAAACCAACACAAAATCCATGGATAAGTCGTCCTAGGGTTGTTCCGATACAGCTAATGGAGTGTATAGATCGGTATTTTGGGAATGGCCTTTATATCTGGCAAACTGAACATTTCTATACTAGCTTTCTTGCTTCCTTATTCAATTGTGGTGAATAAAATAGAGCCTTTATCCCTGCAATAGTCTTGTCTCGCCCTAGGTGTCCAATCAATCCTCCACTATGGGTTTCTAGGATTAACTTTTCCCGAAGGGAAGATCGAGGGATGCACAGCCTGTTTTCCTTGAATAAATACCCGTCATGAACCAAGAAACTGTTGGTAGGCTATTTAGCATCAGTTTTGCCCATACGTCGGCACAATCTTCATCTGAGGCATACAAATCTTCAAGAAATTCGAACCCCACAATCTCTTGCCTAATTGTAATCAACAAGGCTGCTCACCTACTCAAAGTATCTGCTACTGTGTTACAAGTACCTGATTTGTGCTATCTGCTACTTCTTGTGTACAAGTAACCTGATTTGTGCTTAATGAACATATATGGAAAGCCCATCCAAAATAAGTTGCCCAACACACATGCATCCTGCTGCACGTTTCTTTGAGTTTGAAATTGGAGTTAAGCCTATGATCCAAAATGTAAATAATGAACTCACGCCCAACAAATAATATTCGCAACTCTTGAAAGCCTCAAAAAACTACATATAACTCTTGCTAATAGGTAGTGTAAACAATCCCTTTCCGGTCCATCCCGTGAAACCCGAAATGAACCGAGCCGAGACGCTACAATTTTTGGTGTAACCTATGTCCGTCATGCTGATTATCATTCTTGTATGTTAAAAAATTATGGTCATGTTGTTGCTTTAAAATACATCATTTATATACAGACATTTACTTAATAGTTATAAGACATTACACTAATTTCCCAAAATGAAAAAATGGGCCCAACTATGGTGCCCTTTACATGCCACATGAACCAAAATATCAAAATGAACAGTTTACCCTGAAGACTGGGTCTTTCAAAAGATGAACTGTAGCAGTTGGAAAGAAATGACTCCTCTACAGTCCCAGAACCGCAAAAAACCTGGCGATTTAAAACAGGTAACATCGCTAAGTAATTAAAGCTCAGTGGATATCCTTCAACTTAATAAGAATTAAATAAATAAAGCAATGTATGCACACATTATCAAATTATAAACTCTTTGATACCACTTCTAATTCCATGGTAACAGGTTCAAATTCAGGTTGAAGTTACTCGGGTCTTCAAAAGATGAAACTGTAGCAGTTTGGAAAGATCTCTCTACAGTCCAGACCCAAAACCTGCGATTTAAAACAGGTAACTCGCTGAGTAATTAAAGCTCAGTGGATATCTCAACTTAATAAGAATTAAATAAATAAGTATGTATGCACACATATCATTATAACTCTTAGATACCACTTTCTAATTCCATCGGTAAACATGTTTAAATTCAGGTTGAAGTTACTGGTCAGTTTTCCAACAAACTTGTTTCAGCATGAAATCCATATGCAATTCATTTATTCAATGCCTCTCATGCTTATGAAATTCTCAGACCTATTACTCAACATTCAGCAACACATCTTATCCCTATCATCACACTACACATATTCTCATGCAAGAAAATTTGTTAAACTAAAAGAGATATCAAACCTTCAATCAAAAAGCTTTAAACCTTCTTCTTGGCTTCCTTTTTCTTCTCACTTTGAGCTCACCTCTCCTATACATAAGGACATCTTATTAATCATCCAAAATCTCACTAAATTATGAAATTCAAGAAATTCAACTTACTTGTTCCAAGAAAATTCAACTTAACTTGGATTGAGTTATAGTTGAATTTAGTGCTTGAAAGTTAAATATTTAAGGTAAGAAAATGGAAGGAAGATTTAGGAGAAGATGGAGAAGGTAAAGTGAAGGAAGAAGACAAAGGGAGAAAGAATGGAGAAGGTAAAGTAATGAAATTTTCGGGTAACTTCTAAATATATCTTCCTAGTATGTTAAAAATACCAAATAGTACCTAAAATTTTCAAATATTTTACCATTAATACCTAAACTTTATACTTTATTTTTCAATTAGGGTCCTAACCCTTATACTTTTATATTCAATTGAGTCTAACAATCTTTAAATGTTTTCATTCAATTATAGTCAAATTTCTTTTATTTAATTTAATTTAAAATCCCATTCTACCCCACTCTGGACTCTAAATGGCTCGATTGGGTTCTGGTTCGTTCCGACTCAACTCGACTTGGCTAAATGCATGACTCGATTCAGTAGGAAAATGTCCACAGGTAGACCACCTCTGTCTAGACCACCTCTGTCTAACTTCATTCAATTTCTCACTAAAGAATGCAATAGGCTTTCCAGATTGAGAGAAAACACCACCAATTCCAATCCCACAAGCATCACAATCTACCTCAAACAATTTATCAAAGTCAGGTAAAGTAAGAATAGGGGCGGAAGTAAGCTTATATTTGATCTCTTTAAAGCTTTTATTTGTAGCTTCTGTCCACAAAAATTGATGAACTCTAACCTTCTTCAAACAATCGATGATGGTAGCGATGATGCTGCTAAAGTTCCTGATGAACTGCCTATAGAAAGTAGCGAGACCATGAAAGCTGCTAACTTCAGTGATGTTCTTGGGAATAGGCCAATTTCGAATGGCCTCAATCTTTCTGTCATCAACATAAATTCCTTCCGAGCTAACAATACAGCCAAGAAATAGAATCCGCTCGGTCATAAAACTGCACTTCTTAAGGTTGATCTATAACTCATTTTTCTGTAAAGCATCCAACACCTGTTGAAGGTGCTGAAGGTGTTCTTCCTCACTGCGATTGAAAATTAAAATGTCATCAAAATAAACAACCACAAATTTGCATAAGAAAGGGCGCAAAACCTGAGTCATAAGTTGCATGAATGTGCTTAGTGCATAAGTCAACCCAAACAGCATAACTAACCACTCGTATAACCCCTCCTCAATCTTAAATGCGGTTTTCCATTCATCTCCCTCCTTGATCCTGATTTGATGATACCCGCTGTGGAGATCTATTTTGGAAAATATTATAGACCCTGACAATTGGTCCAATATGTCCTGACCCTGACAATTGGTCCAACATGTCCTCCAAACGAGGAATAGGAAATTGATATTTCACTGTGATCTTATTAACGGCTCTACTATCCACACACATTCTCCAAGTCCCATCCTTCTTTGTTACCAATAAAGCAGGAACCCCACAAGGACTAATGATCTCCCGAATATGTCCCTTCTTTAATAATTCTTCTACCTGTTTTTGAAGGATCTGGCTCTCCTTTGGATTCATCTTATAATGGGGAAGGTTTGGTATCTTCGATCCAGGGATAAAATCAATCTGATGTTGAATGTCCTGCAAAGGTGGAAGTGTAGATGGTTCTTCAACTAAGGCATGAAACTCATCTAGCAACTCCTTGATTAATGGGGGTACCAGTGCCTCTTCATTAGAGCCTGTCTCTGGTTTGATCAACAATGTTAACGCACCTCTGGACTTCTCAATTGCACCAAATAATTCCTACACATTGAAAGAAATAGCTACTATAGATTTCCCCTCCACTTTAGAAGCTTTAGCAGAAGATCCGATTTTCCCCTCCGACTTTTAGAAGCCCTTTAGCAGAAGATCAAAATGGTCAGACAATGGAAATTTTCTTGTTTTTTTCCAAGTGAACAGGTTAATGAATTCTCTCTTCCGGACTTCTCAATTGCACCAAATAATTCCTACACATTGAAAGAAATAGCTACTATAGATTTCCCCTCCACTTTAGAAGCTTTAGCAGAAGATCCAAAAGGTAAGACAATGATTTTCTTGTTTTTCCAAGTGAACAGGTATGAATTCTCTCTTCCCTTATGCAATGCATCCACATCAAACTTCCATGGACGTCCTAACAGTGCTCCACAAGCATCCATATCCACAACATCACAACTAACGGAGTTTGAGTATGACTTTCCCATTGATATAGGAACCTTGCACATCTAGTTTACTTTAATCGATGGACCCTCTTTGATCCACCCTACCTTGTACGGCGAAGGATGTGATTCTATGGGTAAATTTAGCCTTTCAACCGACTGCTTGGCTATCAAATTTTCACAACTATAACTTTTGATAATGAGTCGGCACACCACTTCACCAACTCGACATTTAGCTTGAAAAATTTTTCTTCATTGAGTGTCGCTTTCCTGTTTTGGAAAACACAAAATTTTCTGAACAACATATATAACTTCTCCATCTTTGAAACCAGCCATGGATCCATCATCTTTGTCTTCTACCTCTTCAACCTCAATCACCTCATTAACTACATTCACCTGTCGACGCCCATCATTAGCCCCCCTATGCTCTAGACATATATTAGATGTATGCCCCTATTTTCTACAACGGAAACAACAATATCCAATTGGCTTCTAATATGGATTTGACTTATTGTTTCTATCTGTCATGGAAGCCTTTCCCCGAGAGTCTTTCCTTTCTTCTGTTGTGAACTCTGGCTATTTGCAGGAGTGGCTGCTCTTGAGTTTTGTCCACCGGAATTTCTACTGAACTGCTGATTTTCGGATGAATAGGGTTGCTTGAAATTCTAGTTACAATTAGGTGGTTATCGAGACTGCTAATTAATTCTATCTTTCACACGTTTGGCCATCTCAATTGCATATGCCAAAGTGAAAATCGCAGCTACACCCATCATACACATTATATCATGATTCAATCCCCTCTGATAATGAGCCACCTACTGGGATTTAGTCTCACAATTGTCACATCGAGCCTACAATCTCAAGAATTCTTCCGTATACTCATCTACCTTTTAATTTTCCTAGAAACAGTCATGATACCTATTATACAGGATTTGGGAGTGATCATTAGGGAGAAAACGCTGATCAATCATCTGTTTAAATAAGATCCAATCTTTCACAAGTTCAATCCTCCGACGATGGCGTTCATTTTGAATAGAATGCCACCATACTGTTGCACTGCCTTTTAGTTTATAGGCCACAATGGAAACTTTACATTCATTCTCGACGTTCATGATCTCAAAGAATCGTTCGACCTCTGCTAGCAGTCAAGAGTGTCTAGCGATCTGAGAAGAGTTGAAGGTCTACCTTTATCTTGTATCCTTCATGAACATTGTCACCATTGCCTTTGTAATCCCGGCCTCCATCATAATGATTTTGGCATCTTACATAATCTGGTTGATGCTGATTCGGAACTGTTGTTGTAGCTACAAGTTGTGGGTTGCCTTGTTGGGTTGCAAGAGTCAACTACCTAATATGTTCGATTAGCTCTTTGAACCTCGCCTCGATAGTTGTGAGTCGTGTATCATGATTGTCGGCCATGGAAATACTTCGCATTTCGGCTTTAATACCAACTGATGCAGAACGGTTACGTGAATGCAAATAAACGATTATACTCCGTCAAGAGTTTTGATCAATGACGTTTGATCCAACGAATAAAATAGAGAACTAAACTCTCAAAGAAGTTTATTGATAGGAATAATGATCAAAAGATAATGAATGTGCCAATGATACAAAATAGCTTATTTATAGGTTAGGCTAAAGCATAAAACCCTAAAAAAAAATAATACAAAAGTCGTAACTAGACAAAATCCTAGTAAGGGTGGTAGCACGGGCGTGTCCTGGGCTTTCAAAGGCTGGCAGGGGGCATGCTGGAAGTGACACGGGCGTATCTATGTGCGAATCGTAGTTAGACCTGTCGGCACAGGCATGTTGTACATGGCATGGGCGTGCTCTGGACTCCCAAAGGCTAGCACGGGCGGGTTGAAAAGTAACATAGGCATGTCTGTGCTTCTTAAGCTTGGGTGTGTCCCGTGTCCTGGTCTTTCAGAGGCTGGCATGGGCATACTGGATATGGCACGGCCGTGCCCCTTCTTCTTAGGTTTGCAGCGATCCAAATCTTCCATATATTGAAGTGCAAGTTACTCTGCATCAATTTCAAAATCTTTTAGCAACTTAAATCAATTAGTCTCCACCAACACTAGATCTCTTCCATATCCATCTTTAGATTATAGTTCATTTGAGTTTCAAGTGGGTGAATTTTTCAATATTCCAATCTAAATCGAAATCTGGTACGATTAATTGAATTTTTTTCGCTTTTCTTACAGCTAATTTTTAAGATTATGTTTTAAATTAGTTTCATTTCAAAAGATTCATAAAATTTAATTTGATTGATCTCAAAATATAATTTAATTTGATTGATCTCAAATTGATTTTGATCTATTTCGATATCAAAACCTACTTTAACTACTTTTAATTGGAGTTGCAATCCACCGCCAATATGGAAGTAGATGCTACTACGAATCATTTCTTAAAAAACAAAAAGAAAAAGCATTCTCTTTGTTCCCTTTAAACAGAGAAATTTTCCAATTAGAATGTTTCATTAATATAGATAACTTTACTTTAAAGGAAAACTTTCGAAAGAATGACAGATAAAAAGTTTAAAATGGCCTTATATGAGTTCTGTTATGCACGTGATAAAGTTGAATGAGAAAAGTGACAGACAAAAAAAGGGTTGGCATTTAATGCACTTGCATTTCCAAAGTATGATTGAATGACTAATTTTCTATGTGGTTTTCACAATGTGCTTAACTTTATAGACGTTAGTATGGACATGAGTGGCAATTTGTATAATTTTCATAATATGGAGACAATTAGATGATTGCACCCTAGTTTTTGAAGACAGTTTTATGTTAATATTACACTTTGTGAGTATGTGCATGGATTTTGTTAATTCTGACTAACTGAATGTAATTTTATAATTTAACTAAGCACTGATGAAAATTTCTTATTCATGTTCTTCGAATGAAACGTAGGCCATACATACTTAAATTAACTTCATGGATATGCTAAATATAACCGCAACTTTTTTATAACTAAGTGCATTTAGGTTACCTTATTACAACTCAAAAAGAAACACAGTGCTTAAAGAATCTTTTACATCATCAATTATGTTTCCTTTTTGTTTCTTGCTTTCTTATTGCCTATAACAATATTTTGAGAGTGACTATTTTCAGGAACAACCATAACGCTTTGTTCATCATCAAGTACGAAATTCAAATCTAGTAGTTGGAAAGTTGTATTCATATCTTGAAAATATGTGAGTGAATTTGTTAGAACGTCATTGAGGTTAAATAAAAATGATGGATTCATGATGTAAGAATTATTATTGCCCTTTTTCTATTTCCTTTTTTTTTTGGAAAACCCTATGAAAGCAATTAGATGTTCATGGTCTGTTTCGAATGAACATTTCGTAGAAGTTGAGCAGACAGTGATAATAATAAAATTATATACAAATTGATCAGTTCAATCAGATTCGCTTTCTTAGATGATTAAAAGGTAAAACAATCCGATTATTTTAAATTCAATTCACCAGTTCTTCTGGTTGACCTGTAGCTAAAAATATCAGGGAATATAACTTTGTGTGGACACATATATAAAATTGGTACTTTTTTCAACGTGTTGATGACATGATGAAGCTTTTACATTTCTCGTTATTTAATATTTAACAACAGCACTGGATGCCAAATTTAAGATTACTGAATGCTTAACTATACCTTAAAATAAAATAATACAAATAGTACCTTAATCTATACTTAAATCTAATGTTTTTATCATTTCATTTTCCACTCCCATGATCTCTTGTCTCCCAGTATCTTTTGAACACAGTAATTTCAATTAAAATAGAAAATAATCCAAGATTTAGGGAATATATGCTGGGGCCTGCCTAAGACTGATTAGATGGGGCCAGTTTAGGGTATAAGGGCATTTTAGGGATAAAAAAGTGTGTAGCCAAAGGGAGAGGAAATGATGTTGCCTGTAGCTAAGGCAACATAGGATTTTGTGGTCAAAAAAGTGTCCTAAACAAGTCCTTTCCGTTTAGAAAGAGTACTGCCCCACCCACCACTTCCGTCTTCTTTATTTCCGTTGGGGTACATAACCGAACACACACTTACCTATTGTCTATCAACGGTTGATTCTCTGTATACAAGTGTGTTATTAGATGATCTGATACTCATCATCTTGCAAGTAGATATAAAGCAATTTCCTTTTTCTTTTCATTTTTTAATAAAAAAATAATTTTTATCCATTAATCAAAACAATAATGATAGATAGGGTATCTACACTTAAATTTCATCCATCTATTTTTAAAAAATTATCACATCTCTAAATTTTACTATAAATTCACAGTTAAGTACTGTCTAAAAAGTGAGCATATTTCGTCTAAAAAATGAGTCTATATAATAGTAAACAGTTGATTTTTTGGATAAAAAGACTTGATAGCTAGTAAAAATTAAAGATATCATAGTAATTTCTAAAAAATAAAGCGATGAAAGGATTAATTAAAATATAATTTAAGAATTCAAAAATATTTTTTCCAAATATATATGATGTTCTAATTTAAAAGACAATAAATATTTTAAAAGCAAAATGATGTAAGAGTTTTTTTTTTTTTTTTTTTTTTGAAAGGATTAATTAAAAATAATAATTTAAGAATTCAAAAATATTTTTCGCAAATATATATGAATGTTTCTAATTTAAAAAAGAACAATAAAATATTTTTAAAAGCAAAATGAATGTTAAAGAGTTTTTTTTTTTTTTTTTTTTGAACTAGTAAGGCGTTATTCTTCTATTTTATGGGAATTTGAATAATTAATAATAACAACCCTTGATTATTTTAATTTTCCAGTTTTTAATTGTAACATTTTTTTTTTTTTTTTTTTTGAACTAGTAGGCGTTATTCCTTCTATTTTATGGGAATTGAATAATTAATAATAACACCCTTGATTATTTAATTTTCAGTTTTTAATTGTAACATGTTACACTTAAAATTGTATCACAGTTGGACTTTCATATTTAAATTAGTTAATTATATTATTAAAAACATATCTATTCTGTTTCAGTTTTAACTGGTTTGGTTCTGACTTAATATGGAATCATATGATCCTGATTAGAAGATACGATGGTGGGTTGGGTTAGCTTGAGAAGAAACCTTCCTCCAACATATTCCGTGATTGATTAATGTTGACACATGGCAGTAGTGACTATAACAGTATAACTGACAGTAAGTAGTAGGGTTGTAATAAGATTCTCCAAGCATAGGCGTCAAATTATAGGCTTCTAGTGCCTAAATCAAAGGGGATTAACGTGTAGGAGGAACATGCTCATGTTGCTCTAATGATGGTTCGATTTGTTGTCTCAACTGACTAATCCAATCTTGTTATTGTCATATCCTACTTCAACATCTTTTGCTAAGTGCATGGCACATTCCATTAGAATATCTCTAATCTCCTAAACAAATTTAATTGTTTTCCTTATTGGAGATGAGAGAATGATTTTCCTCTCTTACTTTAATAATAACAAATCAAAAGAAAATCCATATTTATTATTTGATTTTAACTTCAGTTAATTTACCAATGAATGTTCGGATGAATGATTCGGTACTCTTTCTCTTTAAGTGAGATTAATGATTCAATTCTCATGAACGAAGTAAATAAGTATAAATGGGCATTCAGTTAACAAGCCAAACTAAATCGAGTATAAATTTGATCAAACAATTTTATGCATTCAACCCGATTATTTGAGGGAAATGAGTCAGTTTAATTCGATTTTCAATTAAAAACCGAGTATTCCCACACAAATCAAGTATAACTCAATTTAATTGCAATTAGAGTGTCTTAATTTCATTTAATTCTAAGTGTAACTTAGACTTATTAATTCCATATTGGTGTCTTAATTTAATTTTTGTACATATGACCAAATGTTACTTAATCACGTGACTCAATTTAATTATAATTTTGGTGTCTTAATTTAATTTAGCATCACTCCTGATTAAGTGTAGCTTAATCTTATTTTAATTAAAGTTTCTTAGTTATATTGAGTGTTAAAAATAAAACCATATCAAAGCCCAAATTTTTAAATAGATTTATCTTTGAGAAATGGGTTGTAGGTAAGTTTAAAAAAATAGTGTTATGTTACAGAAAAAACCGACAGAACTTGTAACAACTACAGGATCTGAATAAAATCAGGTTTAGTTATACAGTTAATGGCATGGAATATAAGATATGTTATTGTTTACATGATTAAAAAATCATAGAAAAATCATTATTAATAGCAAAATGGACAACATTTTTGGACCATTTTTCTTATAAATTCAGGAATTTAAAAGCTAGGGTGATTATTTATCGAGCACAAAGCACAAAGACACATGTAAAAATTTGATTTTCAAAGATATATTTTAAAAATATATAGCTTCTACGCTTAATTAATATTAATTTTGAACAAGTACAACAATGCATAGTTTAGTGATTAATGAATATACAATCAACCTGGTTATAGATATAAATTCAAGTTCGAATCTTTTTTTTCTGTACTCAAAAAAAAAAAAAAATTTTTGAACAAGTTTTTTGATTATTGAAAAAGCTTAAATACAAAGTATTCACATTCTATATGAATGATAATATTTATTTTATTGTTATGAATTCTGTTTTATAAAATTTAAATTTTTTTATTGATAGATAAATTTTATATTTTGATTTTATTTGTAGTAAATTAAAAATAAAGAAATTATCTTCTACAATCAGCTATATTTGACTTGGCGTATCTGTTTTTGTTAATTAAAGAAATTAGATAATGCAGGTCGTGTCCTATCTCTCTCTGTTTTGCAACTTCTAACATGCGTGGTTGGTACTTTGGAAAGGGACAAGACAAGGTAGTTCGTTCTTCTGTGCTTTACATTAAAATAAGCACTCTTTTTTTTTCATTTTTCATTTTTTTTTAAGTTTCTTCGCTACATCTCTTTCAATTTTATGCCTTTTTCTAATTGTGTTGTCTTTTTCAATTTATTTTTTAAAGAGGTGGAATAGAATAATTCGATTGAAGCGAATATGATCACTCAAGTTGAGATTTTTGATTCACGTTCTTTTTATTAAAAATGTTTTATAAAACTCTTAGACTCTCAAATTTAGGGTTCATGGATATTTGATGTGCAAGCACTCATTTAAAATTAGGTATAAGTATTAATTAAATTAGATTAAGACAAGTATTTGAAAAAGGAAAAATGAAATTAAGACAAGTATATTCACTGCAGACTTAGGATGCGTTGTTTAGAACTACAGGAGTCCATTACCTTCAAAAACCATTTTATAATTGTGTTTGGTTTAATTAACTCACTTCATCCTCAATTAATACGCACAAATTTCTTTTTCGTTTGTCCCAGATTATGTTCATTTATCATTTTAATAAATTAGTTAACACGATTAAATCTCTATTATACCCATATTTAATGTTGTTTATTAATAATATCTTTTTTATTTTTATCGATTACTTTTTATTTTTCACTGCCATTATTTGTTAACAATTACTTTGAAAATTGAAAATATATGTATTTACTAGATTTAGTCATTTTCAATGCGTGTTAACTAATTTTAGATAATTAATTAATCTTGGTTGATGCAAAAAGTCAATAATAGATTAATGAGTATTACCTCTACTCTATAATACTTATCACATTTTAAATTTTACGTCTTTTAAGAAAATCATTAAATTTGTCTAAATTATAATAAATTATTGGTAAATTGACTATATTACTCTTAATTCTCTAAGAAAATCATTAAATTTAAATAATAATTAAATTTGTCTAAATTATAATAAATTATTTGGTAAATTGACTATAAATTACTTCTTAATTCTCTAAGAAAATCATTAAATTTTATAATAATTATTGGTCATACAAAAGGGTCAAATAATAATTATTGGTCACATACAAAGGGTCAACATAAAAAAAAAAAAAGATTTATTAATCCTTGAAACCACAAATGTGACAAATATTTTGAAATAAACTATTTTTTCAAATGTGACAAGTATTATAAAATGGAGGTAATATATATCAATTAATGTTAGGGTATAATAGGAAAAATATATGCAAATTTACATTTATAACTAAGATAACTAATTTTTCTTTCTGAAGTAGAAAGTGTGCCAATCAATTGGGGATGCAAGGAGGGTTAAATAGACTTAATGAGGTACTAAACGCATAAATAGAGTGTAGTTTTATTGGTACTTGAGTATTTTTTAAATGACTTTAGAATGAATATGAGTATTAAAATTCTAAACATTCTTGAGTATGAATATCTCAAGAGTAATATTAAACTGATTTATGTTGTGTTTAGATATTAAAATTTTAAATGAGTTTGAATATGGGCAGTGCAAATTTTATGAAAAGGCACCCTACTATCCTTCCTACTTAAATTGTGTTCAAAGTTATTAGAAATATGAATAACATTCTCAAAATATAAGTATTTAAGATTAGAGAAACTAATCTTTGATAAGAATTTAACAGCCTCTTATGAGAAAACGACACAATACACACTTTCATTCGTTTCTATACTTCATAAAAAGAAAAGTTTTTTGACACCTCAACTTTTTTTCTGATCAACTAAAATATTTCAATTTATAAAATTACATTTAGTAAATACTTCAACAAATTTAGGATATATAACTAAAACTGCTTGTTTTATATTCATTTAGGATTTAGGATTTTTCTATTTTAATCTTGTTTCTTATTTTTCCCTTGAATCATAATTCCAGGTGATACCTATTTGATTTTATTTTTCTTGATATTCCATTCTTGTATATCTATGATTTGACAAAAAAAACTAGACAATCTTAGTTCAAATATTGAATAAGTTGAGTTTTATGCTCCATTTGGTATACGTGAATTTAAAATATGGATTCATTTGTAAAGGATTTTCATGTTTGATAATCATGTATGAAATAAATTCACAATTGAAGATTCATTTGCTTTTTTTTTTTTTTTTAAATATTCTTGAAATAGTAATTTCACAAAAATAAGTAATAAATACTAATTATATTCACGTTATGATATATAAGTTTGTTTATATTTTTATTAAAATAAATATATAAAATAAAAATAATATTAATAAAATCATCACATTTAATTTAGTGATAAATATATATTTAACTTGAATTTCTCCCCACAATAATAAAAAAATACAAAAAAAAAAAAATGAAAATAAGAGATGAAAAATATTAAAATAAAAAACACAATAATAAGAAAATATTTCTCTAAAAATAAAATTTTTAAATGATTTTTGGTCAAATTTGATAAAATATATAAGTTAAATAAGTAAAAAATGACTTTGAAGAAGGAGAACGATAATTTTGTCATAAAAGTTGGATAACTTGGTTTTGTGGAATTCAATTGGAATTTTCACACATTTTTGTGAATTGGGTGTATCTATGTTCATTTTCATAGAATTAAATTTTTAGAATCGAGATCTACAATTTTTTTTTTCATTCCAAACACAACAATATAAATTTCTAAATGAATTCCACAAAATTTTGTGGAATTAACACAACAATATACAAATTTCTAAATGAAATTCAACAAAATTTTGTTTGGAATTCATTTGTTCCAGATATGGGCGTTTTTAGTATTAAATCAACTGATTTTGTTTATAAATTTGCAATTTTGGAAGATGAATAATAGGAGGAAGAATAATTATACTATTGCTGACTTCTTTTTATTTCAGCTTTGATTTTATGAATGCGAAATACTTTAGGAAGCTGCGGATTTTTGAGATGAGAAATGAAACTTTTCAAATTTAGATATAGAGAACGAGGGATCAATTTTAGAGCTCTAAACGAGTAAAAGTGAAAGGAAAAAAGTTGTTTTTTTAAAAAAAAAAAAAAAAAAGAAATGAATTCCACAAAATTTTGTGGAATTCATTTGTTCCAGATATGGGGTTAGTATTAAATCACTGATTTTGTTATAAATTTGCAATTTTGAAGATGAATATGAGGAGGAAGAATATTATACTATTGCTGACTTCTTTCTTATTTCAGCTTTGATTTATGAATGCGAAATACTAGGAAGCTGCGATTTTGAAGATGAGAAATGAAACTTTTCAATTTAGATATAGAGAACGAGGGATCAATTTTAGCTCTAAACGAGTAAAAGTGAAAGGAAAAAGTGTTTTTTTTTAAAAAAAAAAAAAAAAGAAAATGGGATTTTTATTATCAATGAAAAACAGATTATTAGGGTTGTTACATGGACACAATCATGGATATTCACTTTCCTTTGCATGCTTTTCGTCTAATTATTGCAGAAAATAGTAGTCCCTGTAAAATTCAAGGTGCATTAAGAAAAAAAAAATTTCACAGGCAAATCTACGCATTAAACTTATTACAAATAATATTAAAAGCCAGAAATATGAAACTAATTTTAGCACATCAAATTTTATAAATATAATTAAAATTGTCACTCTAATACCAAAATTTAATTTAAATACCGTCATATGTTCAAACTTGTAAGTATGTGAGTAAATCGAAAAATTTTTAATTTTTAATAGTGTTGAAATTATTTACTGATCACGAAAACCCAAGATGGTCAAAAGAGCAATGTTTATTTTTCATATTAAAGGAAGGAAGAAAGAAAAATAAACATAATCTCCAATGGGATCTTTTTAATATAGGGTTGTTAGTTGGTAAATAATTACAATAAGAGTGCAAAAAAGCCGTCCCACCACTTACCTTTTCATGACTTTCTACCATCATGTACTGTTTCATTCACATGGCTTGTCTGTGTTGGAAGTTGGATGATGCTGCTCTATATTACTGTATATAGTCTTCAAACCATAACCGTCATTTCTGACATTTTTAAATTTACTATCTTCTTATATAAAATTAGTTAAATTAAGTGATCTGTTTTATCTTTTCAGTTGTATAAAAAATGAGAGATCTAGAATTTAAATTTGATTGATTTTTTCACTTATACAAAAAATTAGAGATATCGAATTCGAATATTTTTTTTCACAATAATTTTTACGAGGAAAAGGAAAAAAGAAAAAAATGAGAAAAATACAAGATTTTTATATGTGTAGTCTCTAATGTTATTTGAGGCTGTTAAACTGTTCTGCTCGTGAATCTACTAAAATATAATAAAAAGCTTCTCTTTTCAACGAACCACTAAGTTAACTTAAAATTTTTTGGTCCCTTTTGTTAACAAAAAGTAGGTGGGACATTGTTACAGTGTCGTCAACGAGCATGTGCATGATTGAAGATTGGTTCCTAGTTTCTTGGGCATTTTCAAATCAACGCGAATTTGAATATGGATGGTGATAAAGATAAAGCACCTATTCTTTGTTTTTCACCACATTTTTTATTGAATAAAATTCTCTTTTCCATTTAAGTTTTTATTATTAGTATGAAGATAAATGAGTTCAAATTGATGAATTATCTTCTAGATATTTATACAATATCATTTTAAAAATTATACAAAATTTAAATATTTGATTAAATTTATGAGTCTCTCCATTCACTTGAACTTAAATTCGACTTAACTAAGATCAAGAGTCAAATTTAAATATTCTAAATAAGTAATGTTTGACTCGGTTAGAGCATTCCAATGCTAATGTCGATTGCCTTATCTAATTGTCATATTAGAAAAATGAAAATGTTTTTAAAAAATATTCTCTGATATCAATATCTATTTGGTATGTCAAGCTGATGTGTCAAAAAAATAAATAGACATTCATTATTACATCTTCTTCTACATAGTCTCTTAGACAATTTAGGCATTTATTGCGCTACAGTGATTGGTTGCAGACTAAATTGTGAGCTTAAAAATAAAAGAAATAATGGAAGATTCACCAGCAAAAATAATGGAAGAGGATTTAAAAATAGAGCATTGGAGAAAAAATTTTAAAATTCAATGTCTATAAATAAATATTCAGTTACATTACCATTTCATATGACACATCTGCCAGAATCCACGTCCGCGGAGATGCTTTTATACTTCTAATTGTGAATCTCCTTCTTTATAGGTTTTGAGAATTTCCATCATAATAATCTTGAGACAAGATAAGAATTTCTTTGTAATATTTCACAATTTTACGAGGAATCAAATTAAAACGTATAGTTAAAGAAAATTTTTCAAAATTAGGGAGGTCAAACAATAAAATATATAATTTTGTAAAGCGAAATTTTCATGTTCAATAGTAATTGCAAACAAAAACAATTTAAAACGCAATAATCAGCATTCCTACACAAGATTTTCATGAACTTCTCCAAGTCCAAGTTCCAACTTCTTAAAAGACAACCCACCTTGATCCAGCCCAAAATGCTTTTCTCATTTTGAGCTCTGTAGATTTTAAACTTCCCAAAATGCCCTCAGATATAATAGTTTTGGATATTCTGAAAGGATCACCAAAATCTAAAATTCCCAAAAATAACAAGAAGCAATTGCAGCAGCGGTGAAGAGCTATGCCATACTCTACGGCAATGCTCCAAGTTCAACTTCAACTTCTCTACCCACACCAGCCTCTCTTCTCTTCCCAGCGGAATTCATCTCCAATTACCACCGTTCACTCTAATCTAGTTCCAATTTGGACTCCGACATCAATGGCTACAGTTCACTTCCAATCAAAGCCGTTAATTAACTCCATAACATGCATGGCGAGACCAAGAAGAGTGAAAATGGTGGCGAAGCAGATTCAGAGAGAGCTCTCCGATATGCTTCTAACGGATAAGGTACTACAGTATGCTATTTTGCCGGAGGCTGCTTTGGGTGCTGATAAATATCTGTCTTCTCTTACTACAATCAGCGACGTTGAAGTTTCTTCTGATTTACAGGTACCCAGTTGGTGAAATAGTTAATATTGTTGATAAATATCAAATGGGTAATTATTTATTTTTTGGGAATTAAGGGGAGTGGTATTTTATTGAGAAAGACATGTTTTGCAGGTGGTTAAAGTGTATGTATCTGTTTTTGGCGATGATAGAGGAAAGGAGGTTGCGATTGCTGGGTTAAAGTCTAAAGCTAAGTATGTTAGGAGTCAACTAGGGAGACGTATGAAGTTGAGGCTTACTCCTGAGATACGGTTTATAGAAGATGAATCTTTGGAGAGAGGAAGCAGGGTAAACGCTTTACTTCTACTATGTTTTTATGAATATTTTATATATGTCGTTTATGTGCATTCTTGCTTTGAAAAGATTCTGACTTGCTTAGCATTTTTTAAGGAAGTCATCATGGGGCTCCAGTCTTGTTTTCATAACTGTTTGGACAAATGTCTCCTGATAAATTAGATATGTGGATTGTAGAGCGTGTCCTTTCTAACTATATAACATTGTTACTTAGAAGTTTAGCTAATTGATATATCTTCGGAATAATCAAGTGCGACTGGCTTTTATTCCAAATTCTCTGTGGTTTTACTTGCCTGATTTCTTTAAGGATGATGCTGCTGCTGATGAATTTTGCTGGATTTGCTAGCTATTGGTTTAAGATATCTCTTTATGAGGAAGACACCATCTTTAAGGTTTTGTAGTTGTTTACAACATTCAGGACCTTGAACATGATCTTGGCGAATAGTAATTTACCCTTGTTTGGTACTAATGTTAGTTATGTTGAATTTGATAAATTTGAATTCATGAGAGTGAATGAACATTTATTTTATATCAAACATGAAAACACAACATATTTCAAATTAATTTAATTTTATGAAATTCATTTATATCAAACAAGGACTTAATTCCCCTAGTATGAACTTCCACAAAAGTGGTTTTTAATGGGTGCATGCCATTTAGCATATGCCTATTTGGTTGAAAATCTTAATTTGATGACTGCCTATATCAAATTTAAGGATCTACTAAAGACAAACTGGTGAGATAGAATGATCTTGGTCTATGTTCAAAAATTTTGCATATGATATGACGTGTCCAATTCTTTGGTTTCAGTCCTTGCACTTTATGTTTTTCTTTTCCTCGTACTAACATTTAGATGGTTTTACCTGGGGCTTTATTTTCAACTTAGCAAATGCTAAAGTAGGTATTCTTATTTATTTATTTTCTCAGAATCTGCTCTGCGCATTTACCCATCCCATCAGAACTCGTTTTAATAAATTAGGTTGACCTTTTGTTTTCCTTGTTTTGGGTTGGTTTATTTTTAGGGAAGAGAAAAGAGAAAAAGGAAAAAGAGGGTGGGGGGAACAGGGTTGATAATCAACATATGTCTTTTTGTTTATGTATTTATTCTTGCCTGTTCTGATGGCTTTGTCCCATAAATTAAGCTTTTGTGGATCAGTGATTTGGCTTTCAGTTGATATTGATATGTTTTTTGTTATCCCTTTCAGGTGATTGCAATATTAGATAAAATTAAAGCTGAAAAGGAAAATGGCATAAGTGAAGATGATGAGTTCGAGTCATCTGATTCACCTGAAGACAATAAAGATTGGGAGGGTGATGATCCTGATGAAGACATTATTTATGTAAAATAGGCAGTTCCACTATTGCTTGGCTTAAGATTTGTCTGACTTTAGGCATGGCCATGCTTTTTATCAGGTCAGTTTTCTTATGACTTGATCTTCTTCTATTGATATGTTTTTAGTTGGTTATGATACGGATATAATTGCAATTCTGTAATTCTTTGATTGAGGGACTTAATTGTGTGATTGATTTCGTATTGAGGATGGAGATGTACTTTTAGTTGCTTCTGTAATTTTCTTGTATCATTAGTTGCTGATCTGGCAAAGGTTGCTTAGGTGGTACTGATATGTCATCCATGCAAGGGTGATGTAAATGATGAAGTCTGGGGTGTAAAACCTACTTTGTAGCCAATTTTATAAAGATTGAAAATTCTCTCCCTTCAATTCTTTTTCTCTCACCACTTCTCTTGACCTTCTCGTTTATCCCTTCTATCAAATTTCTGTTAACCTTTTCCCTCATTTTCTTACCAAACGACCCCAAAAATTAGAGTTTCAATGGCAGGAAACCAGAGCAGTCTGTTCAGGTTTTTTCCTCTTGAGAATCTTGTTCATTGGTTTTCAGTTCCATATCTACTGCATTTCTCTTAACAATACAAAGATCTCCATTGTTAACCGTAGCTTTGTATATTACATATGTTTTAATTAAGACTAATATCAAAAAATTATTTATTGCAACTCAGGAGGAGCCAAACATGCAAACTGTAGTTTGGAATCATTGTTATAATTGTGAGTTCACTAGTACAATTTTATGAGTTAAAGAGTTAAAAACATGAGAGAACGTGTAGAAACTTAGAATCCAGTAAAATGCCATGTTTTAAATAGTAAATCTGTAAGATATTACATGTAAAACTCATAAATCTTCATGATTCCACTGATTTGAATTTCTATAATATGCAAAACTGTGTTTCCATTGTAATCTATTTCTGCTTTTTCAATTTGGCATCACTTTTTCCCTTATTCTTTCTTGTGAAACTTGTACTAGCATTTACTATTGATAAAATTATGTAATACAGTCATTGCTAAATAAAATATTATTGCTGTGTTTCTTGTTATTTGTGATTTTTTTTGGTGATATATGAAATTTAAATGGTATTAATTTGTCAAATTGTTGTTTGATCATATTTACTTTCACATGGATGACTGTGGTCATAGAAATGTTTCTTCTAATGACAAAATCATGCTTGACAACGTGTTAGAAAGCTTGTTTATGGCTTTTTATGGGTATAATTATATCTTTTAAGACCGTTTAATGTAGTTTATAAAAAATTGTGAGGTTACAATTTCATAATGGACCCACCCTCAGGATTGATTCTAGGTCAAAAAAGCAAGTTGGACAACATCAATTGGAATCCCTATTAGCATGCAGGCCAACAAACTTAGAAATAATCCCTATTAACCCAGCAAATTAAGCACTAGACAACTAGACATACTGAACTAATTTGATCAACAAAAAACAACTGCAGTATTTGCAAAATTTGCATTTCTTTACAGGGCGACAAACTTAGAAGCTTAGTGTAGTAGTATAGGTGTTCTATTCTGGCATTGCCTATCAATTATTATATGTTTG
The DNA here is from genome assembly GCF_014843425.1 of Jatropha curcas. The sequence goes on from NW_023590789.1 coordinate 1,759,855, forward strand.
CAATACCTTTATCAAGTATTATCATCCTGTTATGGACTAATGATGAACACAGTTTTTTGTGTTGATTTGTTATATTATTTTTAAACTAAAGTATTTATATGTACTTGACTGAATGCAGGGAGAGAGGACCATAAGCATATTGTTAACTGGGGAGGAGCAAAGTCTGCCTCTGCCTCTGCCTCTTGGCGAAACTAAATAGTTGAACCATGTCATCTTCTGTGAAAGTTATCCATTAATTTGTAGGTAGGTGACCTTTGGGTCCAGAATAGTGTGTAAAACAACAAATCCACTCAAGTGTACCTTCCATTGGCAAATCTTTTCTATTTTTGGCGTTTTGCACGTGTATTCTTCTATATATCTACATATATATGACCGAATCAAACCAGTAGCAAAATAACAATCAGATTGGATGATGATTGGTTACAGAAAAGAGAAATTGGTTACTATCATCTAACAAACCTTTTTTTTCCCCAAATTTTAAAAATGTCTGTAATGATTAAAAAGGCAAGAAGAATAACTTATCTAACAAAAGAAAACATCGACATAAAATCCCCATGTTCAAATCCGAAAATTGGTACACAGATTAAATTCTTGTATCCCATTTTCCATGCGTCATGACAGGACAAAGCTCAAATATCAAAATTCAAATTAACCACTGGTCTTTTAAACTAGGAAAGAAGGGAACCGGCTAAAAGGTACTTGTATGATAGTCCAGCGATTTGGCAATTTCCCCTAAGCCACTGGAATTTTGAAAAGGTTTAAGTAAAAGAATATAGCAGAAAATCAATTAGGGGAATAGACGAGGGTTCCTGCTGAAGGAGGGAAAATAAACAAATCTGCTACATAAACATATGCTTTTAAGGGTCATATGAATGGACAATGGAATTCTAATTCCTAGAATGGTCCAACCTCTAACAAGCTGGGCACACAACTCATTTAATATCACAGTTCAGCAAGGCAACTATGGACAGAGAAGAAAAAATAAATAGAGAACTAGTGAAATGAGTTTTAGTGAGGCCAAATCAAGGAATCAAGAAAATACAACAATACAACGACAACTAAGCCTTATAGTTGGGGTCAACTACATGAATCATTTGTTTCCAGTATCCGCTTTGATCAAATTGAAGGAATCAAGAAATTACAAAGAGCAAAAATACATGACAACAGAATTATTCTTCCAAAAGTTGGATTTTCAACTACACAGAATGAAAGTATTAACACATGGTCAAACAATTTGTTAACCATGAAATGGAAATGGTAGACAAAAAGTTGCATATATTTATTATTTCAATCAGTGGAAGATCTAATCTTCCATCACCTACACATTGTCAGGTACGCAATATAAGATATCCTTCATGGTGGCCAAGGCAGACCAAATAAACAATTCTTATAAAACCAGGTTAAGAACCTTAAAAAAAAAAAAAAATCTTGGAAAGTATTATAACCAGTGTACCATGGTTTAGAAAAGCTTTACATCAAAACAAGAATCTGGTACAATTCTGCTGCTATGCATTATTCCTATGCCAGCAAAACTCAAGTCTACCAACTTTCAATAACAAATCTCTCTTCAGTGATGGGCCGCTTTTGCTTGGGCTTTAGCTTCAGCTTTCTTCTGAGATTTTGCCTTTGCCTGTATTCGGAAAAGAATGCATCAGGAAAGCATTTTATTTGTGTTCTTTAACATGAGTGTCACAAGAGGGAGAGGAAAATATGCATAAATGTTCTGTATAGAAGTGAGTATCATGAGCAAATCATAAGGCACAATATTGCAGACATAAACAAACACGAGGATTGTTTGGTTAACAAATCATTGAGAATCAGTTACAAAGAAACAGCCAAACAACTAGAAATGAAATAAATAAAAAAGGCTAGCAAGTATTCTTGAAATATAAAGTATTGCCACTTCAACCTCAAAAAGTTAACAGTAAATCGAGGAACGAAACCAGTTAAGTAAGGAGGAAGTCACCCCAACCAACAGAAAAATAGTTGCAGCTGCTCATAAAGTGACAATGAACATGCACCAAAACAACTCAAGTAAAAGGACCATGAAGAAGATCTATTCAGCCAAGACGCTGTTCCATAACCTTCATACATTCCCAATCCTTATGAGTGCAGAAATTATTTGCCACTACCCATTAGCTGATTTTAACTCCAAATACAGAAAGTTCACCGCAATCCCAAGTCTTAAACTCCCTTTAAAAAACTATAATATTAACCATTCAGAATAACTTGTTAGGAGTATACAATTTAAAACCATATCTACAGACATTATATAACATTCATAGAAATATTTCCCTTTTCTCTTCTATTTCCCAGAATCCTGCTTTCTTAGATAAATATGGAACACTTAAAGATAATAAACAACATTCACTGAAATGTAATATAATGCAAGATTGCAGATTGGTAAATTCAAAACCCTAAATTCGGATAACATTAGTAGACCCAATCGAATACAATCTGCATTTGAAATAAAAAACAAAAATTGCATACCCATCAAAAGATATAACAGTAGTATCACGAATTGCAATTACATTATAAATAAATTGGATTTCAATCAAAGATAAGGATACCAACACCCAAAATTCAATAAATCAGATTAAAAACGAACAATTAGGTAATGTACCCGGAGATATTTGAGCTTCAAGTTCCCATACACAAGACCCGCAGAGAAAGCTGACACACGAGCCACCTAAAGACAATCATATAAAAAATATCGAATTAAAAAATACCTCTTCACAATTTTAAATTTATTTTTTCTATTTTCCTGGAATTTCTAGGGAACCAAACAGAAGATGAGAAAATTACCAGGGCCAAGGTGCTGAGGCCGGAGTAGGGTCCAGGTGGCGGCGTCATGTTCTTGAGAGAACGTTGAAGAGAAAGCGAAAAAGAGGAAAAAGAGAATAGCTTTAGGATGAGTCCCTTAAGCCCTAGACTTTGATTTTGCAGAGTGGTTACATGCCTGTTTGCTTTTATAAACGTTAAAATGGCTCTAATTGACTACGCTCGAGTCTTCTTAAACTAGAGTACGTATCCGCTGCTTGACAAAACGCAGTCGTATAGTCGAAAAAAAAATAATCAAAGTTTTTTTTTCTGTCTATGACCACCGCTATCCAAAAGTTCATGTACTTCTGTTATGTTCATATAAGGGCAATTTTTATGTCCAAGACTCGAATTCTAAGAATTTTGATCAAGGATGGTCAAGGGTGTGGAATATTTTTCTCTTGTTCTAGGTGACAAGTTTCTTTTATTCTCTACTTTTTAGTGATTCTTTTTGACAATTATGGCATCAGTAGTGGTACGGATTGGCCGCTAGAAGAAATATATATAGCTCTTGCATTAGAAGAAGCTCAGGGTAGGGTTGTGGGTACTAACAGTGCTGCCGCTGAGGAGGAAAAAGAGGAAAACCTTCCCTGGTGTACTGTTGGTCGATTGTTGACAAATAGACTGATGAACTACATCGCATTCACACAAACTATGACATCAATTTTGAGGCCTGTGAAGGGTGTTCTGTTCAAAGACATGGGCAATAATGTGTTTATTGCTCAGTTTTTCTCATCCTGTCGATATGGAAAGGGTTGTTAATGAGGGGCCTTGGAGTTTTGCTCAAAACCTGATTATTATGAAGCAACTAGATGAAGGTGCTGATAAGGCAAGCAGAATTAACTCAGGCGGCTTTCTAGGCTAGGGTGCATAACCTACCATCGAGTTTTATGTCAAAACGAGTGGCCAAGGATATAGGGAATTATGTGGGCATATATGTACAAGTAGATCCTAAAAACTTTATAGGCCTATGGAAAGAATATATGCAAGTGCATGTTCAGGTGGATGTCCGTAAGCCTTTAAAGCGTCGAATGTAGATAAAAAAAACCAGGGGGCAAATGGAGTTGGATCAATTTCAAGTATGAACGTCTAACCACCTTTTGTTTCTTTTGTGGTCTACTTAGCCATTCGGACTGCCATTGCAGCAGGTTATTTGCATATCCCAGAGTGGTAAAAGAGCAGTTTGCATATGGCACTTTCATGCGAGTTGAAATGCGCAAAGTTACTAACATCGGAGTTAAGTGGTTGGTCTCAGAATCTAATATCAAAAAAGATGTCGACGATAATAAAGTTGGCGTAAACCCTATGGAGTATGACATGCCGCCTCTTACGGGTTTTGATGGAAGTATAACAAAGTCAAATCTCCTCAAAGATGATGGCATATCCAATGAGGAGATTAGGGGTGCTGATAAGGAATATTTTATCATGCATGGGAAGGTATCTAACAACATGCAAGATGTGGTTAACGTGGACAGTTTAGTTATGTGTGATTCAAAACGGCGGCGCATTGATAGTCTTTGTGACATCCTACTGAATCGAGTTGTTGCATAGACTCGAGTTGAGTCGGGCTGAACCAAAATCCAGTTTGAGCCATTAGAGTCCATAGTGGGGTAGAATGAGAGTGACAATACTAATGAAAAGAAGTGGACTTACTTGAATGAGACAAAAAGATCAAAGTATAAGGATTAGGACTTACTTGCACTAAAATATAAAGCTTAGGTATTAACAGATCAAGTATAAGGATTAGGACTTACTTGCACTAAAATATAAAGCCTTAGGTATTATAGTTGTAACCTATTGACAATTGACCGGTACCATTTTGGGTAAAGTTTACACACACAATGCAATGATATTTGGAGCCTACCCGACGATTTCCATTTCAACTTTCCCTTCTTCATCTTTATCTTTATCTCCTTCATCTACGTTACTCTTCCACCCTTCCTTTCTCCATCCATTGTAATGAGTTAAGCATTATATTCAACTCTATTTCTATTTCCAGGTAAGTAGAATTTCTTGAAATCTCTATTTTATTCAACCTCTAATTTAGTGATATTTTAGATTATTCATAAGAGTTCCTATGTATTAGGAGAGGTGAGCTCAAAGGTAGGAAGAAAAGGAAGGCTTAAGAAGAAGATTTCAAAGCTTGAAGTGAAGTTTTGATAGTGAAGGTTTGATATCTCTTTTAATTTAACACTTTCCTTCCACGAGAACTTGTGTGGTGTGTTGATAATGAGAAGATATGTTGCTTAATGTTGAGTAAGAGGACTGAAAATGGTGAGAAAGCATGGGATGAAATGAATTAATGAAGTAGATATTGAGTTCATACTGAAATAGGTTTGCTGGAGAATTTACTAGTAACTTTACCTTGATTTTGACCCTGTTTAATGATGGAATTAGGAAGTGGTATAGAAGAGTTATTTGTTCCTCTATGTGTTAGCTGTCCATGAGTTTTTGAATCACCTAAATCACCTAAATCGGAGTTATAAATTGAGAGTTATGACCAAAATAGTACACACTGCGCAGGCTGGAAAACACGACTCGTGCTCGCAAATTTCATGGTCGTGCTCGCGAATTGTGCCTGTAAACTCTCTAACTCTCTTGTGTGCTTCTCGCGCTCGCAAATTTCATGTCTCACTCGCGATTTTTGCCTGTAAACTCTCTGACTCTCTTGTGTGCTTCTCGCACTTGCGAATTTCATGTCGCGCTAGCGATTTGTGCCTGTAAACTCTCTAACTCTCTTGTGTGCTTCTCGCACTCGCGAATTTTAATGTCGCTCTCGCGACTTGTGTTCTGATGCCTTTTGGACCTCTTTTTCTATGCAATTGTATTCCTTTGCTCAAATTGTATTCCTACAATCACTTTAAAACAAAAGACCAACACGAACAAATGTTTTTTAAAAAAACAAGATTGCAATCATGCAAAATGATGTGAAAACTAAATAACACAAGTTGCCCACTTTAGAGAGGCTTCAACATACAGGTTAAATTAGTTGATTTATTGAATTTATGAAGCAGTTAATATTGCTATTATGTTATACTATGACATACACGATAATATATGCTCCATTTGAGGTTAGGTAGAAACCACGTTTTAGATAAGGCTAGTCCGCGGACATCTAGGATAAGCAGATCTGCGCCCCAACAGTTTGGTACTCTTAGCTACAGAGAGCTACAGGCCGTTGAGTGGATATGATTATATATGGGCCATAGCAGCCCAGTCATATAGTATTCATCCAGTTTCATACAGTTCCTCTTATCACTTCGGTTTCACTATAACCTTATGGAGTCATATAGTTATATTGACTAAAAACTGCATAAGTCATCCGGCATAATGCACTGCAAGTACAATAATGGAAGTATCATGATATGTGTGATTACATGTTTCGTTATACATATATGTGTGTTTACATGTTTATGTATACATATCTGTGTGCTTACATGTTTCTTATACGTTGAGATATCCACTGAGTTTTATTGCTCAACGAGTTACTTGTTTAACTCGTAGGTTTTGGGACTGGACTGTAGAGAGTTATCTTACAACTGCTGCAGTTCATCTTTGGAAGACCCAATTTTCAGGGTAGCTACTCATTTTGATATTTTGATTCTGTCTATCCTTATCATGGCATATACAGGGCACACAGTTGGGCCCATTTCATTTTGGAAACTAGTATAATGTCTTGTAAATATTAAGTACATATCTATATTTTACTAATGTAGCATATTTCATTTTGGAAACTAGTATAATGTCTTGTAAATATTAAGTACATATCTATATTTTACTAATGTAGAAAGCAACAGCATGATATATTATTCAGCATATATTATGATATCAGCATGACAGGACATAGGTTCAACCAGATTGTAGAGTCTCGGCTCAGTTCATTCGTGTTAATGGGTGGACCAGGGAGGGATGTGATAGTCTTGGTGAAACTATTGGGTTGGAGATTGTGATTTCTAAAAAGCCAAAAAATGACGAAACGGCGGGTTCTGAAGATCAGGCCCACCTAGCCCACTGAGTACATTGAGTTGGAATTGCCGGGGGCTTGGGAACCAACGGACAATTCATGAGCTGAAAGACAATGTGTCTACTAAGAAGCCCAATTTGGTTTTCTTGATGGAAACTAAAAGTGACTGGAATAAGATGGATAGGGTTCGACTAGCTTTGGGCTTTGAGGGTATCTTTGTTGTTAATTCAGTGGGGCGGGTGGATTAGCTTTATTCCGGAAAGAAAGGCCTATGTGTTCACTCATTAGTTAATTCCTCAAATCACATTGATGTAGCAGTTTCTATTGAAGGTATCCCTGGTTTTCGTGTGACAAGTTTTTGTGGTTTTTGTGAATGTCAAAGACGACGAGAGTCTTAGGCTTTGTCAAAATCGCTCAAAGATAAGTCCTCTCTTCCTTGGTCTACGATCGATGATTTGGATGACATCCTGGCTCAATCTGAAAAAATGGGGAGATGTGTGCAACCTAGATGGCTGATAGAGGGTTTTCAACAAGCTCTTAAAAACTGTGACTTGTATGACCTTGGGTTCATTTTACATAGGAAAGAGGGCGCGGTTCTACAGATTGGGTTTGTGAGAGACTCGATTGGGCCTTAATTAATTCTCAGTGGTAGAATCTCTTCCCGAATGCTCAGCTGTATCATTTAGAGGTTGCAAATAGTGATCATAATCCTATTTTCTTAACATTAGACGCTACCTTTGTTCTACATTCGCAAGCCTTTTATATTCGAGAATGCTTAGGCTTATGAACCTGATTGTGAGGAAGCAGTTCAAACGACATGGGAATTAGGTGCAAATAGGTCTATTAGTGATCAAATTACACTTTGTGGAGTCTATTTGCAAGAATGGGATAGCAAGAAAAGACTTGAATTTAAACGATAAGTAAAAGCTTACAAAGAGTAGATGGCCCATTATCGTTTTAAAACAGATTCTGTTTCAGTAGGCTTATACACTATGGCTCAAATCGCCTACTCAGATATTTTGGTTCAGTAGGAAACTTTTTAGAGACAACGAGCTAAGCAGTTGTGGCTTCAATAAGGAGATTTGAATAATTGCTACTTCCACTCTATGGCTTCTGTTCGACGCAAAAAGAATAATTTTTCTCAGTTGAAAGATGAAAATGGTGTTTGGCAATCGTGGGACTCGGGTCTCTCAAATGTAATTCTAAATTCTTATGCTTCTTTATTTTCCTCTTCTCAGGGTCGTATGGATGGTGTTTTGTGATTTGTGGAGCCAAAGGTGAATGATGAGCAAAATATTGAGTTACTTAGAGCGTTTGATGCAGAGGAGTTTAAAAGTGCTTTGTTTAGTATGTATCCAAAGAAATCGCCTGTCCCGATGGATTGAATCATGGATTTTTCCAACACTATTAGTCTATTGTGGGCTCTGCAGTTACCCGACCATGTTTGGACTGTCTTAATAATGGTGCCTCTCTCCCAAGTACAAACGACACCATTCTTATTCTAATCCCAAAGAAGAAATCCCCGGAACAAGTTACGGATTTCATGTCCTATCTCACTGTGCAATGTTATTGATAAAATTATTTCAAAAGCTCTTGCTATGCGTATGAAGTTTTGCTTGGATACTGTAATATCGGAGTCCCAAAGTGCTTTTCTTACGGGAAGATCGATAACAAATAATGTTATGATAGCACTTGAGATAATGCACTGGATAAAAAGAAAGACACGGGGGAAGACTGGTGTAGCAGCATTGAAAACTGATATGAGTAAAGTCTATGACAGAGTTGAATGGATTTTTCTGGAATAATTAATGTTAAATCTTGGTTTTCATATTTTATGGGTGAACAAAATAATGGATATGGTTTCTTCTGTTACTTACAGTTTTTTGCATAATGGTATAAGCTTTAGTCCTATTGTTCCCTCAAGAGGGTTGCGCTAAAGGGACCTGTTGTCTCCGTATTTGTTCATTATTTGTGCAGAGGCTATCTCGTCTATGATCGGGAAGCAAGAGATTCGTGGTCTGATTCATGGTGTGCTGTCTTGCGAAAATCTCCATCTATTTCTCATTTATTTTTTGCCAATGATAGTTTTTTTTCTTTAAAGCCATAGAGAAAGAAGCCATAGTTGTTCAACGTTGCTTGTCGATGTATGCAGAAGTGTCTGGGTAGAAAATCAGTTATGATAAGTCCTCTATTTTCTTCAGCGCTAATACGTCCAGCAATGCTAAAGCTATTATCGCTGACAGATTACAGGTCCCGCAAGTTAATAATCCAGGTCCCTACTTGGCTACCCTCCATTATCAATCAAAAAAAGAAAGAGGTTTTTGACTATATGGTTGACAAGGTCTGGAGAAGACTGCAAGGCTGGAAGTGGCAGCTCTTATCTAGAGTAAGGAAAGCGCTATTATTGAAAACTATGGCTCAGGCTGTTCCTCACTACGTTTTGAACATCATTTTTCTTCCAGTTGGTACTATTTCTTCTAGAATCTATGATGAATAAATTCTGGTGGTATCAATGTTCAGGTTCTAGTATTCATTGGTTTGTATGGAGGAAATTGTGTCGACACAAAATACATAGAGGACTGGGATTTCGGTCTTTAAAAGAGTTCAACATAGTCTACTTACTAAACAGGGATGGTGCTTGTTGAGTCAGCTTGATTCATTGGTGCGTCATGTGTATAAGGAGAGATATTATCCTCGTTGCTCTTTCTTGCAGGCAGAAAATGGTAAAAATCCTAGCTTTGTTTGGACAAGCATTTTGGCAATGTAGGATTTATTAAGGGCAGGTTGTGTTAGAAGGAATGGTGATGGGCTCTCTACCCCGGTATGGTCAAGCCCTTACACATATGTTTTGAGCTTGAATGATACTGGTATAGAAGATTTTGTGGTTCGAGACCTCATGGATACTGCAGGGCCGCAATGAGATATAGAGGTTTTGGAGTCTATGTTTAATGAGAGGGACTGTGCTCTTATCAAACGAATTCCTATCCCGCATAAGCAAGACCAAGACTGTTGGGTGTGTACCGTCTACTATATGAAAATGGTAATTTTACTAGTTCTATTGCTTCAATCTTAGGGCAAAAGTTATGTAAGATCCGGGCTCCAGGTAAAGTTTTGAATTTCATGCAGCGAGCTCTATCTAATATTATTCCTCTTTGTTCTAATCTGATTACAAAAAGGATTGATGTTTCTGCGGTTTGCCCGGTCTGTGGATTTGAGGTTGAGACGATTTTTCATGTTTTGTTCCAATGCTCTTTTGCCCGCAATTGTTGGTTGCTATCTCAGTTTCGATGGGAAGGTTTTTGTAGTGATCTGAGTTCTTGGTTAGACTGGGTATGCAATTAGTTTGATGGAGCTTTATGTAGTGAAGCGTTGATGACAATATGACAGATTTGGATCAATCGCAATAGCTTAACATTATCAGGACCGAACACCACATAATTAATTTAAGATTATGATAAACCTTAACATTATCAGGACCGAACACCACATAATTACCTAAACTTACTATTTGTGATACAGAGAGCAAATTTTTCTTCATCCTGCACATGGTAAACCATGTGTAACTCCATTTTCTCCTTACTGGAGGGAGAAACAATGGTTGTCTTTCCAATGTGAGCTATTGGCAATCTCGTGTTATTTGCTATGACTACACCACGACCTCCATCATAATCAGATACATCCGATAATTTCTCCTTGTATCTTGTCATGTGATTAGAACGTCCAGAAACAACTATCCAATCATCATCATAGTTGACTCTATCACTTACAGATATTAATGACGACTCTTGCTTGGGTCCTTTCATCATCATCTCTACTGGCTTCTGTCCTTTTATCATTCATCTCACTGCTTGTCCTTTCATCATCATCTCTACTGGCTTCTGTGGCGAATATTCTTCCTCCTGAACAAAGAAATTGTGAATATCCCATTCCTCTTCACTTTGTTGCCCATTCTAGGTTGATGATGTGTTTCCTTTTACTCGTCTACTTCGACATTCTCGGGTGAAATGTCCTCTTTTGTTGCACTTATAGCAACGATCACTTTCTCGCCAGTCGTCTTTCCTTTGTCTTGGCCTTACTCCCCCTTGCTGTGATGGTCTCCACTTTTGCTTTCTCAATCCTTGTTGATTGCTCCTTTCTTTTCCATCATCTACTCTCACAACACTTCGAAATCCCCTCTTTTTAGCAAAGAGAGCTTTCTCACCATCCTTCAAAGCTACTTTAGACATTTTTTCGTCCAAAGTCTCTTCATTGGACAAGATATTTTCTAATTCATCTAAGGTTGGTTGTGTAGTCCAACAACGAGTAGCAGTCACAATACCTTTAAATTCAGGTCTTAGACCATGGATGATGATCCTCCTCATACTTGTCTCGTTGATCTCATTGTCTGGCTCTAATTTCGAAATCTCCTCACATAAAGATTTTACTTTAGAAAAGTATTGACTTACAGTGAGGTTCTATTGCGAGATTGATTGCGAGATTGAGAACAACTCATTTTCGAGCGTTGCAGTTCTGCTCTCTGTTTCTTGGCAAACTAGCAGGACTGAGGATGTCCCACGCTTCCTTTGGTGTTTTAGCCGACTTGATCCGTTGCATCTACTCATCTTCTACTGCAACCGTCAGCACATACATCGCCTTCCCGCATTTTGTCTACCACTCTTTGAGAGCTTTCGCATCCCCAACTGGGGGTGTAATATTATCTCCTTCAATGATATCCCATAAGTCTTGACCTATGAGATAATATTTCATACGGGTACTCCAGCAGTTCCCGTAATTATTGCTATTTAGCTTCTCGATGCTATTAGCAACTCCAGAAAAATTCGCCATAAGGTACTGGTGTTCCTGACACTAACCAATACATGACAGTCCCTGACCAATCATGATCACAATCCTTGCTTGTGAATCTTGCTTCAACAACAGTCCTCGACTGTTAATTCCAGCAGAGTAACGATACCCTTCACTTGTCAATGAATACCACAAAATACCATGACTATAACAACTACCGCAACCAGGCTCTAATACCACTTATTGGTTTTTAGTGCAGTGATAAACTCCAAGATTGATTAATAATTTATAACACCAAAAATAATAACGGAAAGGACAACCAAAATAATACTAACACAAAACACCAAATCCACTTCCAAATACTAATCATAAATGGCAAAATAAGACGGCAATAGCAAGGGAAAACCGCATTCAATGAAATATTCCTCCCCATTTCCACGAAACAACAGCAACAAATCACGAAAATCAGGAATTAAATAAGAAGCGAGAAACTTTATACAAGGAGAACTTGAAGGTATATATGAATCTACTTCCCAATCCTTGTGTTGCGAACTTGGTTTTTGGGTTGTGTGTGGTTGGTTACAGAGATGAACGTGAGGGGGTCTGGATATGTAGCTAAATACATATCTGCTGCTCCACCGTGAGCGTGAATATGAACTAATCGACTATGATTTTACTTACAAAAATATACGGCCCGAGTAGAATCTACTGTGTTGAATGGAGGGTGCATTATTATTCCATTAGGAGTTAGTGTTATGGAGGAAATTCATCTTTTATTAAAAAACTATCTCACCGAGGGTGTAAGGAGTGATTTATGTTCTTATGAATGCTATCTATACTGATGTATTTTTACCACCATGCAATAGACAGGAGAGAGCATGAAAGTTTGATGAAAGATGTGATAGGGTTCAGAAAGTCAAGGGAAAAATATTGAATGGTAGTATAGTTCATTATGGGAATTGGAGCAACTATTGATATCTCACACCATATCGCTTCGAGCTCTGCGAGACCAAATATATAATGAAAGGATTCTTGAGGGCTGATGAAAGCAAATGGGCCCCCAGTTCGTAAAGGCAACCAAGATTATTGTACAAGTTTGGTCAAGGAAGGATGGTAGCAAAGGTCCTACTTTGGACTGCGAGTGTGGTACCTTTAAGGGTCTCAATATTCGACGAACGTGTGGACTTGAAACTTATGCCCAAAGAATTATTTCTCGGTAATACTTGAACTTTGAAAAGGTGTAGCCCACAATTCATTCATTTTGGTCGTTGCTGCTGGTGAAAATTTAATATATTTGTTCCTCATTCAATATTAATCTGTGATATTTTAATATCTTAATTTTTTTTATTACCTTTTCATTAATATCGCATTATTAACTTACATATATTTCATTGTTCATTAAAGTATCCATCTACTAAAAGAATCCATTAGATTAATTATCCTAATGATTCTTCATAACATGTTTGTAATTACATCCTCTTGAAATGTATCAATAATTCGTTATTATACTAATTGAATACTTTTCACGGAGCCAATTGAATCAAGAAGTATACATAAGAGTAACTGTACCTAAGGTGCTAATTAAATAATGGTTTTCACCGATGAGCATGACGCAAAACTGAGTATGTTATATACAAAAATAAAGTAAAAAATTTCTTGGGTGTATACTCGAATGTGCATATGAAGAATAATCCCATCCGGGCGATAGAGTATAATTTTTTTTGCGCTTAAATACTAGTCTTTGCTAAAACTACCTCAAAACTGGTTTCATATTGTGTCTCAATCTTTGGAGTGATAATTTATGTGACTCAACTTACAGAGAGAGCTGTAGGTCGGGCTAGCAGCGGAAGCCACGTACTCTACCTCGTCCATCAGGTTGCATCCCTAGCCACCACCTTTCTAATGGTGGGGAAGGGATTATATTGGTTCCTAGCGAGAGCACCAAGGCGATATCCTCTTTCGAATATACGACTATGATTTACTTACAAAAATATACGGTGGAGATTACATGGAGCATTCTAGAGTAGGTGAGATATTTTATTAAAATATCTTATGGGTGGGTGTATTCTAGAATGTCCTAGGTATTTACACACCATGTGGGCTTGGGACATACATTTTTGGGCTTAGGGTTCCCACCTTTGGACTTGAAACTTGCCAAGTATTTAACTTATTGTGGTAGCTCATTTTGTTGGTTATATTTTCTAAATTAATCTGTGATATTTTAATATTTTATTATTAATATCGGTTCTAAATTCATTTAAGTACCACTACTAGAATCCATTAGAATTTTATTATTCTTATTCATTTGAAACCTATTTAAAATTCGTTTAAAATATTATTTTCACCATTAATAAGTAAGGTACCTATAGGTGTCTACAATTAAATATGTTTAGTAAGCAACGAGTATTTAAAGATATAAATTTATACTCTTTGCATATGTAATCACCGATTGTAATTTTGCTATCTATGTTTATAGCAAAATTCATTTATAATTTTTCCAACTTACAATAAACGAGTCGGAGCAGCGGAAGCAGTACTCTACCCAGGTTCATCCCTAGCCACCACCTTTCAAGGGTGGAGATTTTGGTTTCAAGCCCAACATTCTCCAAACTTATTATGTCTAAAACAAACTTTTCATCCTTAATTAATGAATTTTTTTGTTGGGCTGAATACATAAATTCACCCGTGGACTTTATAATTTTATTCTTGTGGCACCTTGAACTTTGCAAATAACTTATTGTGTACTTGAATTTGTAAAATTTGATAATATTACACACCTTTAAACATTAATATCAATAATTTTTAAGATTTTTGGCTTTTATCTGCAAAATATCTATATAATATATAATTAGCATGACTTTCGAAACAATAATTTTCAAAAATTTAACTTTTTAACGAGTGTTTAATTGATCTAATTTTGCAAGTTCAAGTGTTCAATAAAATAATTTTAAAAATTAAAGTGTTTAACAGGTGTAGTTTTATAAGTTTTAGTATTTGATGGGTCAAAATAAAAGTTTAAGATACCACAAGATTAAAGTTGCAAAGTTCAAAGATGAATTTATGTATTCGTTCGTTTCTTCTGTATTCATAACGTTAATAAATTTAATTATTATCATTCTACCTTGAATACATTATAACTACGAATACTTTAAAATGTATTAAGTAATTGAATTCTATTCTGAAGAAAGTACTTTTAAGAATTGTTTTTAAGTGAACTTAAAAAGTAAAGAGAAATAAAGGGAAAAAAAAGTATAATATTTACTTCCTCGTACCAAACATGATATGATAATATTTTACCATGTTGTAACAATCTCACGCATAGATATTATAGTATACGTCAGATTTTGAAATTTTAATTTAAAAAATGTCTCTTTGATCTAAATTATTAAAATAATATCAGTTGCCTTTTTACTTAATGCGGCTTTTATTTTCTGTTTGGATGCTACTGTTTGTTATTGACCTTTCTTTTTCTTCTTTTTATTCTTCTTGTTTCAATGGTAAGCATTAACTCTGCCTCCGGCGGCAGGACCGGAGTGAAAGTCCTCATCTGAAAATCAATTTTTGTTCTCCGTTATCATTTTTGTTCTTTACTGAAAAATTAATTCTTGTTTTATAATTTCGTTGTCGTTTTCACTTTTGTTCTTCACAGGGAAAATCGATCTCTATTCTATTATTTCGTCTTTGTTTTCATTTTTTTAATCATCTTTTTGTTCTTCTTCTTTTTTATATTTGATTTATATATTTATATAAATGAACGACACTTTGAATTATTCATTTCCATTAGTTCATTGTCCCTCAAAAATAACTTTTTCATTGTGGCAATGTAAGATTATTGGTAGTTAGAAAAATTAAACTATGAAAATTGAAGACATTCAAATATTTTGAAATTTCAACTGAATTGAATTAAATTTAATTTACAAGTTCGGACCTTTAATAACAATTGGATCAAGAATTATATTGATAGTATTTAATAACAAAATGCATTGACTAGGTTACTAAATGAAAATATATAACACGTTTGTGAAAATCAAGTCATTGATATTTTTTATTATTTGTCTCCCACGCATATTAAGCATCATTAAGAAATATATATACTTCGGAATGAAAATAATTTGTGAACTACATGAATAAGAAAAAAAAAGAATTAGTTTAAAATTAATAAATTTTATCAAATTGAAGCTATTTTTTGAGGTAATAACCAGCTAGCCATTAAGAAAATGTTGAACACCTAGAATACAAAACCTGTCACCTAGTGATCAAAAATTGAATTGGAAGTACTAGTAGAAGGGACAATAAGTTTTTAGCTTTTTGTTTTATTTTTGTGTAACTGTAAACTTTGTTGTGATCCAAAGGACAAGGCAAATATCATTTGGAAGGTAAGTCTAAATCCAAAATGATGGGAGGAGATTCAATTTGAGGATTGGGATGGTGATGTCTAATTTTCTATGTCCAGTCCATTATTGTTGTCCGTACATTTGTGAGCCATTTCTTTTGGAGCCTACAAACTGAGGGCTCACTTTCAATTTTTCAAAGACAAGCAGTCATGTATCACGCATGGGCGGCTTAAATTACAGAATTAATCTCAATTATGCAACTTGTTATAAAATTATTATAAAATGATTTTCGTACCTCAAACATTTCTATTTGAAAATCTAAATATATTGATACGCTGATTTAAAAATTAAATCATAAAAAAGACTAAAATAATATTTAGTATACAGACCCACTGATTTACTTTTTTTAACTTAACCTAATGAACTAAAAACTCACGGTTTTGCTCCCTTTTCACCGATAAAAAATCCCTCACTTGCACAATTGCTCAAAAATCCAAAACTCACGCTTGTGAATCTCTCTCTCTCTCCACCAGAATTTAGCTGTTTTTTTCATTAATGGTACAAGAAAAAATAACTAGCAGTTATGACAGAGAGTTAAGTTCATCTTAAAATTTTCTTTTCTAGCAGCAGTTGACCACTTATTGGAATTTATTATTGTTAATAGTGCTTAATGGCTGTCTTCTTGTCAAACCGTTTATCATTCATACGCAAAAGAGATTAGATTTAATTTTATTTTATCTTTTTCTTTTCTTAAAAAAAAAAAATCTATCTTTAAGAGAATGGGTAGGTTAAGAATCTTGTTTGCTTTAAAAATACCATATACTATTTCTGTTTTATAATACTTTTCATATTTGAGAAAATAGTTTGTTCCAAAATACTTATCACATTTGTGGTTTTAAGGAGTAATAAATATTTTTTTCATATTTACCCTTTATATATGACTTCTGTTTTGATAGATTACTTTTCATAATTTTTGGAGGATAAAATTAAATCTGTTCCATGAGAATAACTTATCACATATTGTGGTTTTAAGAGAGGTAAATAAACTATTTTTTTATATTTACCCTTCTTCCAAAATACTTATCACATTTGTGGTTTTAAGGAGTAATAAATATTTTTTTCATATTTACCCTTTATATATGACTAATAATTATTACTTTAATTTAAATATTTTTTAAATTAGTATTAAATTAAGGACAATATAATCAATTTACTCAATAATTTATTGCAACTTAGACAAATTTAATGATTTTCTTAAGAGATTTGAAATTTCAAATATGACAAAAATTATGGAACAGAGATAGTAGTTAAAAATTAGTTAAAATGTGATAGAAATTCATGGAGAGAGAGACACACACACAGTAGATAGAGAGTGAGAGTGTTCAAGCCCAATTTAGGATTTCTAGGCGGTTGTTCAAGTGAGGGATTTTTGGATTAGGAGAAAGAGGAGCAAAACAATGAGTTTTAGATTTATTGGATTAAGGCAACCCAAAATAAATCGGTAGGTCCCATAATAAATATCACTTCTATCCTTTTATGGTTTAATTTTCAAACTAGGTTGTTACTATATTTAAGTTTTTAAATAAAAGTGTCTGGGGTATAAAGGTAATTTTAAAGTGATTTCGCAAAAAGTGGCATAAGCTATGGTATATGGATCTCCATGACAGAATGCTATACATGCACTTAACCGACTCGGTTCTAAAAATTATTAACGCTCGATTTTTACCTCTTATGCTCGATTGCATGGTTTATAATTTACATATTAGGCTGCATCTTAGAATTGAATTTTTAAATTGAGTTAAAATCTATTTAAAGTCTAAAAGTAAGTAGTAAAAATCCAAAAATAATTAGTAATTACTTGAGGATAAATTAGAAAAGAGTTAGCATAGGAAAAAAAAATGAAGAGATTAGGATTAAGGAGAGAAGAGAAGTCCAAAAAGAGTAAAAAAGTTAAAGTCATTGAAAATTATTTTTTTTATACAATTGTATATATTTTCATTGAATAAATTAAATTACAATATAAAATTATGATATTTTGATCTTTTTAGTAACTTTTTATTCTATTCTTCATATCCCTATAACAATATAAAAGAATAATTAATAATACCTTTATTATTATATTGTAGCTATCTATATTGATTATAACTTTTTTATATTCTATTCTTCTATGCCCTTATATAAAGTCATATTATGACAATATAAAATTATGATATTTTGATCTTTTTAGTAACTTTTTATTCTATTCTTCATATCCCTATAACAATATAAAAGAATAATTAATAATGATCTGGTATTGGTGGTGGAGTGGTCGTTGAAATGGTGGTAGAGGTTGCAGTGGTGGTGGTGATGGTGATGGAGTGGTGATTGAATTGATGATAGTGGTTGAGAATGGGTATGAGTTTTGAGGAATGTAATGGGTTTACATAGATTTTTTGATGTAATAAATATTTCATCAATTTAAATAATGAATATATACATGTAATCTTAATTACATTACGAGGTTAAAAAAACTTTAAAAGATTTTTTTTTTCTCAAAAAAACTTTATTTGGGGTTTTTTTTTTTTTTTTTTTTCTTTTTTTTGTTTTTCCTTTTTAGAGTCCACATAACTTGTCCCTGTATCTTAACTTCCCCGGATATAATCAATTTTGGCTATTAAGTTACGATGATTTATTTTTGCGGAATGATATGAAATGAGTTATACTTACTCTTATTCACGCATATGTAAAGATAATTTTCTTAGTCCAGACTGATCTTTGATTGAGTACCATGATGTGAGTAAATATCATGAAACTCAGTAGAATATACACTTAAAGAATAATATTTTCGCGCTACTATTTTTATGATAAGAGAGAATTAGACACTTGGGCTACAATTTTTTCTGCCTCTTTTTATAAATAGATAAAATGAAGACAATGAATGAAATTATAAATATATTACAATTACCTACTTACTTAATCGCTAATTAATATAGAAAAAGGTTTCACGTTGAACATATGCATCAACAACACTCTGAGCAATAGTTCATAACAAATTAATGGGAAATGAATATTTTTAGGCACAAATTGAAGTTTTCTTAATTTAAATTACTCATAGGCAAAGTCAAAGAGTAATGACACTCAAGTACAATCAGAAATTTGGTTTAATGGCCAAATCAACTCAATCCAAATAAAAAAATGTTTACACATGGTGATTAGCAGATTTTGAGCACAATCTGAAAAATTAAAAGGTTTTTTTCTTTATTTTTCTTAAATAATAAAATATCCATACATTATTTGTATTTCAATTACTTTGCGTTCTTAAAAAGATTGAATCTACTTTAAAATTCCGTTTGGTTATGTAATAGGATGTAAATATAAAAAACTATTAAGACAAATATTTCGATTTTTTTTTGGGGTTTTTTTTTTTTTTTTTTGCCATTAACGTCGTATCTTAACTTCCGGAAAACAATTTTGGCTATTAATTACATGAGTTTTTGGAATGATATGAATATTATTTATCAGGCATTATGAATTTTAGTCAGATTTGAATTTAGAATTTTAGTATCCATGAACTCAGAAATTCACTTAAAAAATAATATTGACATTTTAGATAAAAAATTAACTTGGGTACTTTTTTCTGCCTCTTTTTATAAATGTAAAAAGAACTTATTTATATTACATCTATATTTCTTTAATTAGAAATTCCTTGCAGCATCAACAACCTGACAAATATAACAAATTAATGGAATTAATATTAGGAAATTGAAGTTTTAATTTAAATTACTCATAGGCTAAGTCAAAAATGAGATCAAGTTACAATCAGAAATTTTGTTTAATGGCCAAATCAACTCAATCAAATAAAAAAAAATGTAACAGTGAGACAATTGAATTATCTGAAATTAAAGGTTTTTTCTTATTTCTTAAATAATAATATCATACATTATTGATATTATTAAAATTCGTTTGGATTGATAGGATTGTAAAAAAAAAACTAATAGAATTTCACATTCATCGTTGGATTAGAAAATAATATAATCCATGGATTTAAAAGATATTTTTGGAATAAAATTAAGTAATTTAAATTACATTATTAATTCCTTAAAAAAATTAAATTATTAATTAGAAAAACAGTGAAATTGAGAAAGTTCCACGTGAAACTTAGAAAATTCCACACGTAATTTGGCTATTGGTTGAAACCGAACCATCACCAGCTACCTACTTTCGTCCTCAACCGCCACGCGATGATATCATATCAAGTTGATGATGTAAAATGAAGAATCATTTCGAAGGACGGAGGATCGTTACTGAAAAGTTGAATGCAGCACGCGACTTCAACGCGATTGGGATAATATTTTCGTTAAAAGTACATAATAAATTAATAATATAAAATTAGAGACCGCCTCATCTAAAATCTAATATCTTTGACAAACCCACAATTCCCGGTTGACCATGTTAAATCACAGTTGGAAATATAATTATTAATTAATCCTTGTGTTTTTTAAAGTATAACTGAATCCTTTTTTATTTGTTTTCTTTTTTGATACTCCCAGCATAGATAATAATAAAGGGCCATACAAGGTAATTAAATCATCATGCCTATTTTGAGTATTTAATTATTATTCTTTTAAAATTAAAGCTTAAAATAGAAATGACAGCTATAAAATAATTGTTTAATTTAAAAAAATAAAAAAGAAGAAATTAATTATTAAATTGATTGGATTTGGAGAAAAATAATAATTATCATTGTCAAAAAAAATTTAATTAAAATTCAAATGCTAAATATTAAAATATATAAAATATAAAAAGTTGGCTGAATTTGAAAAAAGTTATTAAAATATATATATCACGCAACGCTACAACGAGAGAGCATAGCATAGCAGAACGCCACAAGCTTTCTTTTCTTTGTCCACCTTGTCTTTTGGCGTTAAGAGCAGGACAAAGTCACACCGTCCAATAAAAAATAGAATCAAAGGGTTAAAAAACCCACGACCACGACTAACACAAACTCACTCAAAACCTATTAACACCAAATTCTCCAAAAACCTAGAACCACTACAACGGCCTTTTATAAACAAAAACTCCCTCACTGTCTCCCCCCACAGCCTCTCCTTTTCTTCTCCTTTCTCCTCTGTATTTCCATGGCGGCCACCGCTACTAATCTCTCTCCCCTGTCTAAACCCTCTTCTTTCAATTCTAAGCCTCAGATACCTCTAAAAGCCCCTCTTTCTCTCCTCCCCAAAACCCTCCTTAAACCCTCTCTTTTTCATCGTAGACGATTGTTGTGTCAAACCCAGAATAACCATGCCGCTTTTGCCTCTAAATATCCTATATCTGGCGTTATTTCCGCAAATAAAGAATATCCGGATGATTCTTCTTTCGATTCTTTCTTTGATGATGACGATAAGCCTCGTGAAGAGTGTGGTGTTGTGGGTATCTATGGCGACCCTGAAGCCTCTCGTCTTTGTTATTTAGCGCTTCATGCTTTGCAGCATCGCGGCCAAGAAGGGGCTGGTATTGTTGCTGTTAATAATAAGGTTTTGCAATCTGTTACTGGTGTTGGTTTAGTTTCTGAAGTGTTTAGTGAGTCTAAACTTGATAAATTGCCGGGTGATTTAGCTATAGGTCATGTTAGATATTCTACTGCGGGGTCTTCTATGCTAAAAAATGTTCAACCTTTTGTTGCTGGATATAGGTTTGGGTCTGTTGGGGTTGCTCATAATGGGAATTTAGTTAATTATAGGAAATTGAGGGCTATGCTTGAAGATAATGGTTCAATTTTCAATACTAGTTCCGATACTGAGGTTGTTTTGCATCTGATTGCTATTTCAAAGGCTAGGCCTTTCTTTCTAAGGATTGTTGATGCATGTGAGCAGTTAGAAGGGGCTTATTCGATGGTGTTTGTCACAGAGGATAAGTTGGTTGCTGTTAGAGACCCTTATGGCTTTAGGCCTTTGGTTATGGGGAGGAGGAGTAATGGTGCTGTTGTGTTCGCCTCTGAGACTTGTGCTCTTGATTTAATTGAGGCTACATATGAGAGAGAGGTTTATCCTGGTGAGGTTTTAGTTGTGGATAAAGATGGGGTTCAATCACTTTGCCTAATGAAGCACCCTGAACCAAAGCAATGCATCTTTGAACATATTTACTTTGCTTTGCCGAATTCAGTAGTATTTAGTAGGTCTGTTTATGAATCAAGGCGTCTCTTTGGAGAAATTCTTGCCACTGAGGCTCCTGTTGATTGTGATGTTGTAATTGCAGTCCCTGATTCAGGTGTGGTGGCTGCACTTGGTTATGCAGCCAAAGCAGGTGTTCCATTTCAACAAGGATTGATAAGATCACACTACGTTGGAAGGACTTTCATTGAGCCATCACAGAAGATTAGGGATTTTGGTGTTAAACTTAAACTTTCTCCAGTGAGGGGAGTATTGGAAGGGAAAAGAGTTGTAGTTGTGGATGATTCAATTGTGAGAGGAACTACATCATCGAAAATTGTTAGGTTGCTTAAGGAGGCTGGGGCTAAGGAGGTCCATATGAGGATTGCTAGTCCTCCAATTATCGCATCTTGTTATTATGGAGTAGATACACCAAGTTCTGAGGAGTTAATATCTAACAGGATGACTGTTGACGAGGTCAGAGAGTTTATTGGGTGTGATTCACTTGCCTTTCTAGAGTTGGATAGCTTAAAGAATTCGTTGGGTGCTGATTTTCCGTCGTTTTGTTTTGCTTGCTTCTCTGGGGTATACCCTGTTCAGCCAAGGGGAGTTAAAGTGAAACGGGTTGGTGATTTTGTGGATGATGGGTTGAGTGGACCTGTAGGGGCAATTGATGGGGGATGGGTTCAAGGGCCTAATACTCAGAATTTTGAGAAAGTTAGTGATGTCCAGAAGTTGTCATCTTTGTAATGATATATTGTTCCGTGTTACATCCGATTTGCAGAACTCATTGGATTTATGATAAACTAAGAAGTAATTTACTATTGAGGGTATACGCGTGCAATGCAGAGAGCGGCAGACATCTCCAGTTATTCTAATATAACCTTTATACGCTTCCTTGGATTAATTGAGGTTCTGGAACTAGAACTTACACAATTTTGTTGGGTCTTTTAAATTTTGGACCATTTAATTATAAGAAGTACTGGTTCATCTTTCTTCGATGCCTGACAATTTTGTTATAAACCTCAATAAATTTTAGGTTCTTATAATGGTTTCTGTATGCGGTGATAAATGTTGCATCACTTGCTTGGTACAAAGTTTCAAGTGCATATGTAGAAGATTAAATATAGAGAATTGATTCATTCTTTGACTGGCAAGTTGTTCATGATTCATAATTATACATTTGATATTATTTTAAGGGGAGACATTGTTATATTAGAACTTCTGGTTTCATTTATACATGTGGTTGTTTGTCCATGAGTTCATAATTGCACTTGCTTGCTTTGTTTTCTGGAGGGGATTGTGCAATTATTGGATTTTGATTCAGTGAGGTTTGATAATTTTGAATTGTACCCTTTATATTTCCTCTTTTTTTCTTTTTTCTGTTTTTTCTTTTTTTCTGGTAACTTGTACCCTTTTATATTAATGCATTGGTCTCAAGGTGAAGTGCAATGTTCTCGATAAATCCAAGATCATGCTCTTCATGAATCTTCTACAGTATTATTATTTTGGTGCATCATCTGATTTATAACTTCGAACTTTTATCTGATATTGACTGTTTTCTTCCTGTTTAGTAATGAGATCAAAGGTTGTTAGAATAGGAAGATTAGATTGTTGCCAATGGACTGTGAAGGAGTTTGGACAGAGTATACAGTTTCTCTACCATAAATTTTATTCCACAAAATTTCTTTCTTTCTTTTATTATTTTTTTTTTTTTTGTTGGGCAGGGAGGAATTTAGCAGTATGATTTTTCAAAGGAATGCACATATAATTAAATACCAAAAAATTATTATTATAGAAAATGAATTATATAAATTATTTTAACAATGAATTATCAAAATTTTTTCATTGATTTTGCTTTGGAGAAACATAGTTGACAAGGAATGCGAATATTTGTTGTTTATATTTTTTTAAGAATAATTAATGAAATGTTAATGTCTTTTACGATGAGAAAAAAAAAAGAATTTTGATTACTAAGTAAAACTATTGCTTTATTCCCAAAATCTTTTCATATTTTCATTAAAATCAAGACAGTTATATACAATGAATTTCTGCTTTGCATCCATACTGAGATAGAGAAACGTACTACAGCTTCGGTTAACTTGTTTAGTAGCTAATTAACAATTAAAATCTAATGTTACAAAATAATTTCTATATCAATATAGAAAATTAATTATCTTTACCATAATTTCACCCTAAAATTAATTACTAAAATTAAAATTTTAATTTATTAAAAATTTTAAAAAATTAATAATCTTACTTCTTAATCCATTTCAATCTCTCTAAATTTTTCTCATAATTAATCGTATGCCCTGTTATTCAGAATGTGCAATTTGTTATTATTTTTGGGAATTTCTGTTATTCAGAATGTGCAATTTTGTTATTATTTTTGGGAATTCAATTTTGTTGCTTGCTCTTTTATGTTTACATATTAAGGCAACTGAAATGAAAAACGAAAAATATGATATTACAGTTCTATCAATGTCTAAAATAATTAATAATTTGTACTATAATAACATCCAATAGTTCTCTAAAAAATTGTTAAGGATTGAAAGGAATTAAAGAAAGAAAAGATGGATGCTGATAAGAGTTCCTTGTTGGGCTTCAAGGAGACAAATTGCTTAGGCAAATATCTGGGTATCCCTCTTGTTCAAGGAAGAGTTAAGAGCCGATCTTTTGCTTATGCGTTAGAGAATGCTGACAAGAGACTTGGGAATTGGCAGACAAAGCATCTCTCCTTAGCAGGAAGGATTACAATAGCTAATTCGGTGGTAGCTGCTACGCCTCTATATGCCTTGCAGACTATACGAAACTCCCGATTCAGGTCTTTAGAAAAAAGATGCAGAAGCTTTGTCTGGGGATCCACTAATGATCAAAGAAAATTAGCTTTGGTCCCGTGGCCGGATACCCGTAAGCCTAAACAGCTAGGGTCCTGGGCTTTCGCCATTTATCTTCTCTTAACGAAGCTTTTCTTTTTTTATGAAGTTGGCTTGGGGGATTTTGATGGATAGAGATGCTCTTTGGACAGAAGCTGTTAATTAGTAAATGTAAGGTTCCTCTCGACTCTTGGCCTATACTGTTGATAGGAATAATGCCTCAAGGCTTTGAAAAGATATCAGTAGCGTTTGGCAACAGTTTTAGAGAAGGTATTGTTTGGTCTGTTGGTGATGGAAGAAGTGTTAAATTTTGGAAGGATAAATGAGTGAAGAGATGATATCACTCTTGTTGATGTAGCTATTGGTGTTATTCCTCCTCTAATGTCAGATGAGCCGGTTGCTATGTATGTTACTCCAGAAGGGGTGTGAAAACCAGTTATTACCGAATTCTGTTCTAGCGCGTATAGCTTCTATTCTTCCCCCATGTCATGATCGTGATATGGATGCTGCTTTTTGGAATTTGACTAGCTCTGGTTCTTTTTCGGTAAAGTCTGCTTGTAACCTGATTGAAGGTCACAGTGTGTTTTTATGGCTTGCTTTGTATGACAGATTACTTACGGATAAAGAGAGGGTTAGGAAACACTTGTGTATTTCCTCTTCTTGTGAGCTTTGTCTGGGATATGATGAATCTCCTCTGCATGTTCTTGGTAATTCTAGTTTTACAAATCAGGTTTGGAAGAGTTTATCCCCTCCTTCTCCCTCGAATTTTTTTTTTTTTTTTTTGTTGTGTCTGGAAATGAATGAAAATCTCTGCATATCTATGGTAATGTCTAGTTTAACAAATCAGGTATTTGGAAGAGTTTTATCCCTTCCCTCCGGATTGTTTTTTTTTTTTATCATACAAAGGCATATTCTTTTAGAGTTACGAATTCTTAATAATCCTAAAGGTTGCAAGAGAGTGCATCTAGAGTGGTTCAATCTTGGATTCTTAATAACTAATTTCCAATCAATATTAACATTAAATCTGAATTTTTTTTTTTTTTTTTTATCATCAGCATATTTCTTTAGAGTTACGAATTCTTAATAATCTAAGTTGCAGAGAAGTGCATCAGAGTGGTTCATCTTGGATTCTTAATAATCTAATTTTCCAAATCAATATTAACATTAAAACCAAATTATATTAACATTAATTACGAAATGAAATGAAAATTTAAAAAAAAAAATTATAGTAATTATTTATAAGAAAATTTTTAACAAATTTTATAGTAGTTATCTATAAAAAAAATTTTAAAATAGTAATTATCTAAATATAATTATCTTAAAAATAATAATTAAATAAGATAAAATAATTTAAAATGTTCAAACTCATAATAATAATCTATATATATCTGTTAAGAGAATTATAAATAAACGTTAAAAATATATCTAACTTCCAATCAAATTGGAGAAAAATAAAATAAAATTTTAAAAATTCCAGACGGAAGGAGAAAATATCTAAAATTTTCGCTTGGTCTCAAGCATGGATATCCTTTATTTTCTATTTAATTAACTGGTACTTTAAAAATAAAATTTTCAAAATATAAAAACATAATTATTTTATAATATTAATGTGTTAATTATTTTGTTTCGAGTTTGTATTTGAAAAATAATCAAACTTCAATTTATGTTTGAATTTAATTTGCTTTATTAATGATTGAGCTTTGATTGAGCTTTTATCGATTTGAATTCAAGCCGCAGGAGCTTGAATTGTTTCAGCAATATTTAAACAATATTTCAGTTAAAGGGAAAAACTTGCATGTACCATCAGTGGTGGACTAAGACACATGGACTGAAACATCACGTAGATAGCCATAAGCTATAGCATGCAGTTACTTCAAAATCACAGAAATATTCCTAAAGCACAAGAATCATTATTACTTTTGCCTGTTGCATGATGGCACAAAGCCAAATCTATATGAACCGCTAACTATGTGTGTATTGCCGCTTTTTAAAAAAAACTACTATCAAATAATGACATTATATTGTTTGATTTTATCAAGAAATAGTTGCCCAAAAAGAATGAAATTGACAGTCCTACAGAAATTTAGCTATTAGTTAAGCAAGATGCGGAGAACAGCAAGCCCGATTGTAGATATTGAGACAAGGGTACCAATGCAGTATTTAATCACATCGTACTTTGCTTGATAGTGTATTAACAATTTTAGCTCTCTCAATAAAGCTATCCATAATTGTATAAATTTTTTTCAAATAATTAGTATTAATTTACTCCAATATCTCAAAAATATAATCATATATATGTGCGTTCTTAATTCAGTAATAATGTCAAGTCATGAATATATAATACAAGCTAATTATAGGTAATACATGAGGAGATTAATGTAACATGCATATATATATACAAGCAATGCAAAGCCTTCATTTTGATTATTCACGCGATTAGTTCTTCACGAACTTTTTTACCTGAACAATATTAACATTTGCCATAGTCATGTAAATATTAATCTTATGATGATTTGATAAGACATGTGATTAGTAAAAATACATATTTTTAAATTTTTTTAGTACAGATAAACATTAACAAAGTAAATAGTTTTTACTATATTTTCATATCTAATTATGTTTATACGTAGATAGTATTGGGCAATAGATTTTGTGCTAGCTTAAACTCTATCTCTATTAATTTTTATGTTCGGTAATATAAATATTATAATCTATCTATACTATATATGTGGGAATAGGGTAGGAAATAATGGATTCTGATAATACTCTTAATGAAATTTAAATATTTTAAATAACTTTAATGGTGATCAATTAAAAATTATATTTTATTAATTAATTGGACATAATTTATTAAAATTATTTTTTAATAAATTGTTTATTAGTTAATAAATAAATATAGAAAACTTAGCATTTCAAAATTTTCAGTCTTATTTTTTTAATTTATTTTTTAATAAATATATATGATAACGAGATATTTAAGAATTTTATATTCTTATTTTTTAAAATTTATTTTTAAATATTTAAAATTCAAGTCCACTTTATTTTTATAATTTATTTTAATAAATATATATGAATAAGAATTTATAAAGAATCTAATATTTTATTTTAAAATTGATTCATAAAAATATATTTGATTTATTTGTAATTATAGATTAAAATAGTCTCTATTTTAGAAGAGATGAAAAAAATATCTTTTTAATAATATATATATAAATAATATAATATTATAAATAAATAACTAAAAAATATATAATATAAAGCAGAAGTGAGTTTGGTGTGAGTATATGTTTGTGTAATTTGTTTGGATTTATTTTTTTAGAAGGAAAGCAGAAGCTTTATTAATAAGTAAATCGTCTAAAAGACGAGCTCCTACACAGTTGGGAACAATGTCCCAATAATGGAGGCGAGAATAAAAACAAGAGGCCCTTGCCAAGGTATGAACCACCTTCTTGTTGGGTTGCCTACAAGACCAAGATAGTGAACTATCTAATAAATCACCTACCAACACTTTAGGATGGCAAATAATTAAACCAAGACGTGCACCGAAAAAATAAATTTTTAAATAGAATATACATAATTAAGCTTTTTTTAAAATTTTTAAATTTATACTTTTTAAAATTTATTTTTAAATAAAATGAACATGTACGTATGAGATAATAAATAGTTAAAAATTTTAGTTTTAAAAAAATATATAATATTTTATTATTACATCTATGTATCTATATATATTAAAACATATGTATAATTAAACATGTACAATTAAAATGAATTTTAAATAAATAACGCTATAAAAATTGAACTGAAGTGTATATTAATACACAAGGCTGTTTTATTAATTAACCGTTATATTAATATTAGTCTCATATGAGATTTTATTTTAATATTATAAAAATCTAAATAACTTAAGACAAAAATTATAATCAATATTTAATACTATAAAATAAAACGAGTATAATAATAAGTAAAAGTGAGCAATACTTATAAAAAAAGTTGAACGAATACAAATAACGAATATAATCAACATGTAATGTCATCATAAAAAGACTAACAGTTTTAAAAGGTTAAGATAACAACTAATAGCTACTGCAACTTCTAATTTAAGACCTAAAAGGTTAAGATAACAACTAACAGCTACTACAACTTCTAATTTAAGAACAACTTCTAATTTAAGACCTAATCAGCTACCAACTAATGGCTTAAAAACAACTAATTACATGTCAACTAATGGCTTAAAAACAACTAATCACATGTTGATCCTTAACAGAGGAGGGTGTTTAGTTTTAAGTAGTTAAGTATTTGATAAAATTATTAGTTTATGTATTTGGTTAATATGTAATTAAGGATAACTTAATTTGTTAATGTGACAGAAAAAAAAAAAAAAAAAAAAAAAAAAGGGGTTTAGTTTTAAGTAGATTAAGTATTTTAACTAAAATTATAAGTTTTATGTATTTGATTAAGTATGTAATATAAAGGATAACTTAATTTGTTAATGTCAAACAGAAAAACAAAAAAGAAAAAATAAAAAAACACATTAAATTAGCACGAAAAAACATAGTTGTTAGGCTAAAAAATAAACCACTATTGACAGTTAAAAAAATTATAGAAATAATAATCATATTACATATGAAAAAAAAAAAAAAAAAAAAAAAAACACATTAATTAGCACGAAACATGAGTTTTGCTAAAAATGAAACCACTATTGACAGTTTTAAAAATTATAAAATAATAATCATTTACATTGTCAGATAGTAATTTTAAAATAAATAAATAATCTTATTTATGATTGTTGACTTGTTACTTTCGGGACTCATGATAGGCCAGAAAAATACCCTTACCAAGGGGAAGAAAATACCTATTAAAATTCTGATTTTTTTCGGCTCATTCACCTAATAAATTCTCCTAATTTCAAACGCAAAACATTACGTAAACTATAAAAATATACGTCGTTATATTAATTTTCATATATAAATATATTATCCCAATTATATTTGATCATTTGAATTATTTAACTGACAATGTAGTGTTAATAACAATGCTATACAAAGTTTTTTTAAAAAAATAGAAGAAATGGGTTTTTAGCAACTGTTTTCTAGTAGCTAAGATCAAAATTTTAATTAACTAAATATATACAATGTCTTTAAGCAGTCTTCAATAAATAAGGGAGATGAGACTTGGGAGCATTTATTGACTATAAGAGGATAAAAAAAAAAAAACTGAAAATGCCATTTCTACTCGACGCAATAAGTCCTAATCAGCCTTACCATTACAACGACAAATACAAATTAAATCAAATATACCTATTAAAGAATCAGAAATTTCATTTAAATGGTAATAGATGGAGATTGAACCTGGGAATTATTGTGTGTGAAGCCTCCGCCTTATTAGGTTAGCTTCATAGTTTTCTGTTACTTCAAAACAGGTTAGGTAACCAGATTGCTCCCTCTTAAATAATGATGGAACTAATTAACATTACATATGTCTCTCATAGAACCAGGTGCACAACAGGCCCGAAAGAAACAGATTTGAACTTCTAAAATCAGAATCAATTTCCTTCAGGAAATAGGCTAATGACCTCAATTAGCCATTTTCTGCTCGATCATAAGCGTTGGACTTGTGTTTTGGTGCAAAAGTAAAGCCATCGGGAACCTTGCCAAGCAACATTTCAGAGATTCGAATCTGCAAAAATGGTAAAACAAAGCAAATCATTGAATAATGTTGCTTGGGAGCTTACAATAGCATCAATTAGCAAGATATAAAGCAGTGGCATACCCAGTCAGCAGCAGAATCAGAAGCCATAAGTGTTTCAAGTTCATCACGACCAAAATAAGAGGGTGGGCGCCAGTTAATTCGTTGGGGAATCACATCCAAAAGACCTACAGGTATATATCTACATGTGTAGCTAAGCCATTCCAACAAGAAATTCCTAGTTGTCTCCACTCCTGCACATGGTAAGAAGAAAAGATAACAATCTTCGTTTTTTTTTTTTTTTTTTTTTTTTATCTTCGTTTTTTTTTTTTTTTTTTTTTTTTTTTTTTTTCGCCTTCCAGAAGGACTAGCCACTAATTCAAGCTGAAATATTTTAAAGTGTCAAAACAAATTTCTTTCCCATCAAAGAAACATACAAGTCTTAGGTCCTTGTTCAAGTTTTAATGCATGCAACCTGATAAACAAATTGTTCTAAGTACTCAGACAAAGCTTTTATGAGGCAGAACAGAGTGTTCCAGAATTGTAGTAGAAAATAATGAAAGAAAACCAAAAATCCTTTTTTTTTTTTTTTTTTTTTTTTTCGCCTTCCAAAGGACTAGCCACTAATTCAACTGAATATTTAAAGTGTCCATACAAATTTCTTTCCCTATCAAAGAACATACAAGTCTTAGGTCTTGTTCAAGTTATGCATGCAACCTGATAAACAAATGTCTTAAAGTTACTCATGATGAAAGCTTTTGAGCAGAACAGAGTGTTCCAGAATTTGTAGTAGAAAATAAATGAAAGAAAACCCAAAAATCCTATACCATCATTACATGCATGGTGAAACGCCAGTATCAGAAGCCATAAGACAGCAGTTTAATACTGCTCAATGCAATGAAACTACAATAACTTAAAAAATATGTTTAGCACATGGGTTGTAACAAAATATCATATAATCCAACTCTCCAAGTAAAATATGATCCAATAAAGTATATCAGTTCATTTAACCAAAAATGCATACCTTTTGCATCAGAACCCCAATGTTCGAGGCCAAAATGTACATAATCTTTCAAAATATCCAATCGTTCTCCAGACGTGATGTCCCAGTGCCTCTGTTCCTTGATTTCAGTAAATATCCAAGGCTGAAAAATGCAATTCATGCTATTTTCAGGAAATAAAAAACTGCCTTAAACAGAAGCGTGCAAGAAATTGAGCTATTTATAAATACCACATACTCATTGAGATGGACAAGTCCAATTGCCAAATTACTAACCTTGATTAGTGCTCCTCTAGCTATCATGGATGAAGAGAGGTCAGGGCAGTCAGACTTGTGATTGTTCCAGTCTGTATATGAAAAGATGTCCCCATTTCCTAACACTTGAAGAGATTCTGGTGCCTTTCTAGCACACTGGTATATGTAGTCCCAATCAGCAAGCTTGCTATACCGTTGCTGGCGTGTTCTGCCATGTACTGTTACAGCATTGGCCCCCCAGTTACCAATATCAGCAATTAACGAGTCAATACGATTTTTTCCTTCAAAGAAACCTGTCCGCACCTAGAGGAACAGAAAAATGAAGAATAACACATCTAGATCAAGCATCGGAAGAGAATTCAAACAGTGAACAAAGATTGAACCACAGGCAGGAAAAAAAATGAAGAAAGAAAATTTTCAGAGTAAAACTGCAAAACAGCAAAACTTAAAAATAAAACTTGACATCATGACAGTATGATTGTGAAAGTGAAGTGGATCAATATATTTGCAGTATCATTTCATTGCCAAAAATTTAATTTACCTTGACAGTTATAGGCCTATCCACTGTACCAGAAGCTGCTTCTATAACATTTTTCATTCTCATTGGTTTTGTAAGAAGAGATGATCCAGCTCCTTTGTTAACAACAATATCAATTGGGCAACCCATATTTATATCAATGAAGTCCACCATACATTCCTTATCTATGAGCTCAACAGTTCGTGCGACAGTATCTGGATATGCGCCACATATTTGTACACCAAACAAATCCTCAGATGAATGACGTCTCAGCAGTGCCCATTCTGAAGCTTGACCCTACCATCATAAGAAAATTTGTTATTCAAAGGTGTTAGGTGCTCACATTTTGTTCATAAGTGTTAGGGGTCACAATGAGAAGCATAATATAAACTACCAAGACCACATAGAGTATTGCAAGAAAGAAGAAATAAAATATAAGACACAAATCATTCAATATGCTTGGTTCTTTGCTAATCTAGACTAAAGATTGTGCCAGGATTGGTCATGTATTCTACAACCTCAGCATGGTTATACCACAATGAGCACATGACAAAGCTAATGAGATATGCCATAAGTGGCGAGCCCAAATTGATGTAGGCCATATCAATCCTGGCAATAATAATGGAAAGTTAAAAGATTGCGCTTCTGGGGAAAGCTAATCATCTTTGGTTGCAGGCTTTGTGTATTTTAGGAGAGCATAGCATCAACACTAGAGAAGTAACATTTTATTCAAATCTGCCCGGCTGAATAAAAAGAAAAATTGCAATTAAGATGAATGAAATGAGTTAATTAACAAAGCAGAATATATACTTGCAAAAGATTTGTGCACATTGCCATTTCACCACAAGTTACATCAGCTCCTAGTACTTTGCAAACCCTTCGGAAAGGAAGATTTCCTACAGTGGTCAAAGGTGCAAGATAAAGCTTTCCTCTGAAGTCAAAGAGCTTCTTCTCACGGGGATGTGTTTTCAAACTCGCATCTGTTTCTGTGAATGCACCATCAGCAACAACTTCTAATTCTGGTATAGAACTGTTCCCACCACCTTTCTCCAGGACACTCAATTCTGTTGTAAATTGAATTCCAAGTCAGTTACACATTCGTAAACACAACTACACAAATAAACAATATATACTTCCAGAAAAGCAATAATAAGGAACAAAAGCCAAGACAACCATTTGCTTCTTTCCCAGTGCAACATTTTTCTTCAACTGACTTGGTTTGCTTCAGGGGCCCAGTCTCATCAGTTGTTATCCCATTTGCTGCATTATCCTCTATTGGCACTTCTGAAGTGCACTGTTCTACTTCTGGTTCTGAACTGTTCTCGGCATGTTTCCCTGGGACACTCAATTCTATTGTAAATTGAATTCCAAGTCAGTTACACATTTGTCTACACAAATAAACAATAAATAATTCCAGCAAAGCAATAATAAGGAACAAAAGCCAAGACAACCATTTGCTTCTCCACTATGGCAACATTTTTCTTCAACTGATTTTTTTTTTTTCAGGGGCCTAGTTTCGTCAGATGTCATTCCATCTGCTGCATTATCCTCTATTGGCATTTCCGAAGAGCATTTCGATTTATCAGACAAATCATTGACCACTTCACAGCCATTCTCAGCAGTAACATGAGACCCATTTGCAAGAGTCTGATCAGCTCCTTCATCATCCCGCCTTTTGACTCGTGAATTGCCAGGTCCCTTAGAGAAAGACAAAAAGACAACAAGACAAGTATTAGACAGTGAGACAAAGTGACACAAATGCAATATCAGCAGAACCAAAACATTTTTCTGAATCCGAGATAAACTGTTTTTAATTATAAAAGGAAAAAAAAAATAAAGCAAATAAATAGTAAAAGCAGTGCTTATGAAAATAACTGTAAACAATAGACTAAGCATACTGAAAGTGAAAACTCAATCAATTCATTCTTTTAAAGAAACTTTCTTCCAGCAGATGAAATCATCACTCTTAAAACACCAAGTTCCTATTCACAACAATCTACATTTTCAAATTAATCCCTCAAACAATATATTTACACGTTCTCACATTTAAAATATTATTCTAAATACTATAAATGTCCAAGGAGATATGAACTAAATATAACCACACTTAGAAAACATAAATTTATTACCATAAGCCCAAGACACTTGAGTTTGGCATCTGCCTTAGGAAACCTCATTTTATTCTTCCACAAAAGCTTTTGAACATCCTTCTTCAGTCCATTAATCTCAAAGCCTTTCTTTTGCACACTTTCACCATTGCCTGCAACAGCCACACTATCTTCATGTGTACCATAAAATCTACAAGCCAAGCCATAAGGACACGGCTCATCACCATCCATAAATGGACATTTCCCCTCCAAATCAGGCGGTTTCTACATTTCACAACATTTTATCAATAACACTTTAAATTGGATGAACAAATTAGCATTTAGGTACTGGTTATTGTCATATTATAATACCTGAGCCTTAAATGCTTCTAAATCATGGCTAAATCTGCATTTATCTCCATAACGACATGAATTAACATCTTGACTCTTTGCTATCTCAGGGCATAGATGCTGTACGGACTTCTGTACAAGTTCAATTCATTCAAATAACTAAAAGTTGATTTGAAAAAAATTAATTAAACAGAATTTAAACAATATTAGTGAGACCTCTCGGCGTTCGCGTTTCATTTGACGTCTGGACTTCTTTTCTTTGGATACTACAGTCCACTTGGCGTTGGCGTCGGCGTCGGCGTCGGAAGCTGCTGTTTCATTTTGGTTAGTTCTGGAAGGTGGAGGACGAAGGAACTCTTTTTTAACTGGAGCTATGGCTTTGGCTACAAGCTCCTCCGGTGTTGACTCGGCCATCTTTGGTCGAGTTAACTCACTCAGAAGTAACTCAGTGGCAATGGCGGTTGGGTTCTCTTCGTACTTGCATTGGGTAGGAGCTTTTTTTTTTTTTTTTTCTCAAAAATATAGAAGACGGTTTAGGGTTTGATTAAAGTGACAACGGAAACGACATAAGATTGTTAACGTTTTCCCATTGCCGCGAGAGTGCATAACTCGAGTGGCCATTCTTTGTGCATCGTGGAGGTTTTTTTTTTAGGATATTAAATTATAAACTTTTTAATATTTTTACTTAAGAAAAAGTAATTTATCAAACATAATTTTTTCACTAATGTCAATATTTTTTTGAGAATTATTTTAATTTGATTATTTTTAAATTTAGTAGTTTCATATTTTCATAAATTAAAATTTTCAAAAATTTTAATAACATGTTTTAATTTTTGATTAAAGTGAAATCATATTTGATGGAGCATATTCTAAAATATAATTAAAATCTAAAACTAGTTTACAATTTACAAATTAATAATATGAATACTTCACTAAAACTGATAAGAAAGCAACTGTTTAAAATAAAAAAGTTGTACATTATTTTTTTATTAATCATATACTCACTATTGAAAATGTTTAACATTTTCATAGCACAAGTTACTTGTATTTATACAAAAGATATAAAAATATAATACTTGTAATTATAATATACAATTTCGGGAATTGTAATTTAATAGACAATTTTATTTAAAAATGATTATAATTATTTTAATGAGCATTAAAATTGGTTTATATATATATATATATATTTTTAAATTCATTAGAGGCACAATGGAATAAAGTAACATTATGCGCTACACAATAAGATTAGCACTACACAATAGTCCTCCTTTAAACTCACCAAATTGGTGAAAATAACTACGTTCGAGAGGACTTAGAATTAAAACCTCTTACTCCTCACATTAGTAAAAAGACCAATCATACCATCATCTGATTAGAATTGGTTTATATTTAACTCATACTCAACTCAACATGTTTATAACTCATTTATACATTTTTTGAGGGTTTGATTGAAATGATTCATATCTAACAGATAAATTGTAAGTATTTGATAAATTTTTAAATCAATCACTGACAGGTGATTAGATTTTAAATTAATCGCTCAGTTGATAAGCTTTTTAAATTAATTATAAGTGTTAATAGAAGTTTTATTCAACTGTTAATTTCATAAATTACGATTTGAAAAGAGTATTTGGTTCACTAGTTCATATGATTCATACATGTAATAATTGATCTATATGAATGTACCCAATAGCTATGTTATAAGTGTATAATAAGCTTTTTAAATCAGAAAGCTATATGTGGAGTTCTTTCGTAACAGCTAGTTATAAGTTATCAACTAGCAACTACTACTATCATTTAAATCAAATAAGTTCAAAATTTTCTCATACAGGCTGTTTTTTCAATGATGTAATATGTGAACTTAATGATACAATATGTGGAGTTCATAAATTGCATGGAAATAATTATTAATAAAAACATATTTTTTCAAAATTTATTATGATCTTTTTATTTATATTAATTTAAAAATACTAATTATTTTTTTAAACACAAAAATACTAATTATTTATTAAATATTATTTAAAATTTTAATTAATATCTTTTGTCTGTGTAATATACTAAAATAAAACTAGCATATTCATTTTAATATTTAAAAAAAAAAAATGCATACATCATGATATATAAAAATAATTGTATCATTACTGGTCATTTTCCATTTTAAATGCAATTGATAACAAAATTTTTATTAAATATCATTTTCCATTTTAAATGCAATTGATAACAAAAATTTTATTAAATACCAATATTTATTAACTAACCACTCTCAATCCTACCAGCAAGCGCAATTGATTAATATAAACAACAACACCAAACGCTCTTAATAGGTTGGATTGAATCAAAAAATCATTAAATGTACTTTAAAGCAATAAATTTTACCCAACTCAACTCGCTAGCAACTCTATTTATATCGTTTCTTGTTGAAATAATGTACGATAAAATTTTAATAATTATTTTTTAAAATTATTTGAATAATATTTATTTACGTATCATTTAATTATTCTAATTAACATAAAATTTTATTTTCCAAAAAATAAATTACTTAAAACAACAGATCAAAAATTTTATTTTAAAATTTACAATCACACTAAAATACAATAAGTTGGTGTGATTTTAAATAATTTTGTAAGTTAAAAATTTCAACACATAAATTATTTAAAATTCAGATATTAAGTTTTAAAATTTCAATTTCAATTTCAATTTTACCAAGCATCATTAATGGTTGGATTATAAATACATTTAAAATTGTAAATTAAATTAAATTTAGATAAATTATAGTTTAATTGAGACTTTAAAGTTATATTTAAACAAGTCAAATTTTAAAATTAATAAATATCAAAACTCCTAATTTAAAGTGATAAATAATATTACTAAAAATCAGTTACACCACCTTCATTTCCATTCTCTCTTCCCTAAAAGGTTTGAATTTCATGGAATGTTTTGTCTCTTCATTTTTTTAAAATCCAAAAATTAATTTTAGTATTTACAGATAAGAAACTTATTTTCTCAAAATAAAATTAAACAATTAAACCAAAAATGGGAAAAAAAAATCACATATCAGTAAAGTCGCAAAGAGCTTTTAACCAAAATTAATTTGCAAAAAAAAATCAAGAATCGCCTTGGTTTTTTATCCCTCTAAACAAATAGAAGTTGTCAAATGCTGTAGGCCAGAAGCAAAGCACAAAGCCTCTCAACTAAATGTATCACAATAATCACTAGGCTTGCTTTCTGCTGGCATCAAATCAGAAAATAGAACATAAGAAACCTAAAACCAGACAGAGCCATGTAAGCAAATACACAAGCAAATTCCATCACTGAAATAAACAAAGAAGAGTTCCAATTCAACCCTTCTAGCATCTCAACAAAACATCAGGTCTAACAAATGTTCTCAATATGATGTGTATATCTACTAGAAATGAATAAAGGCTATGATCATAGACAACTTATGTATTTTACTTTGAATGGTGATCCGAGTTGGATATGCAATGCAGTTCAAATTTGTAACTACAACAACAGAAGGACTTGTAGAAGAAGAAGCTGGAAAACTAATGAATGAATGCACTGAAGAAACAAATATGAAGCACAGGAATTATATGAGATATATATAAATATAAATAAGCAGCAAGCAGCCATCTTATCCTCTTAGCAACCTATTGATTGGACTCGCCATTTGAGGTTGAACTTCCATTCTGTTGTTGTGGCTGTGGCTGGTGCTG
Source organism: Jatropha curcas (assembly GCF_014843425.1). The sequence continues at coordinate 1,798,370 of NW_023590789.1, forward strand.
CTGCTGCTGCTGCTGCAGCTGGTGAATATTAATTTGGGAGGGTGATTGTTGCTGTTGCTGCTGTAGTTGATGTATATTGAGTTGAGAAGGCTGTTGTTGCTGCAGCTGGAACATTGAAGGGTTTATGGAAAGATGCTGAACCATGCCCTTGGTTGGATCAGAATCCCCACCAAGCTCTGCAGTTGCGAGCTTCAATCGTCGGACTTCAGCAGTAAGTGCTTCATTCAGAGCTGTTTCAATTCAACATAATTAAGCATGGGCTATCGTGCAGACCAGAACATTGCGTAAAGAAAATAAGTGGAAGAATAGAACAGGTACAAAATAACTTCAAAAACAAGCCCCTTCCCTCTCACAAGGGTGCCAACAAAATAGCACACCAAACAAGGAAACACACAAAATTTCAAATGGCTATATGCAGTACAACACTAGTAGTCTATCTAGTAATGTATTACTAAAGTGCAGAAGTAACATGATGTTGAATCTCTGAAGACTTAATTTACAGCCAGCAGCACTTGGATGTGAAATTTGTTCTGATTGCATTTTAGAAATTTCAACCTTCATGTCAGGGTTTTAGGTGTTATTGCCACCACACAACTGACAGAAATGGAGACAGAGGAAGGTAACTTTATATCCCGTTCACTATTACAATTGTTTAGGTAGAATTCGCAACACTCTTATTGTTCTTGCACATATTAGCAGGAAATCATAAACCTGCTGCATCCAAAGTCAAATCAATTGCAATCTTCATCCTTAGAAAAGAGACGGGTATCTCAGAAGTTATTGTAAATGAAAGTTGGTTATTCCCTATTTCTCACTGCCAAAAATAATAAACCTACTGAAATTTACTCTTCACTTCTTATTGAATTGCAATCACCGACCATCCGCGCAGGGGCAGTGTGGGGGAGATCACATAGATTTTGGCAGTAGGATGTGCAATTAATGGCTAAAACACGTGTCGGTCACTTAGTGGTGGTATACCAAAATAATGAGCTTAAATTTCTGGACTTCCTTGATATTATCCAATAACCAAACTTTTAAGCCATTACAACATGTGGCTGTCTAGAGTGGTTTAGTGGATTAAGAAATTCTTAAATCCAACAGTCCTGTCTTTCCAAATAATACATTCATGGTGTTGGCTTACCACTGAATGGGTGGACAACACACAAGACATGCACCGATGTACATTGGATTTGTATGCCACAAAACAATAAACCCAATGGAATATTATTGAACTGAAAATGGAGGGATAAAGTTCTTATACCATCTCGCAGTTGTGCCTGTTGCTCCATTGCTTGGAGACGAAACTTCAACTCATTATTCTGGTTTGTCAGCCCAACAGAATCTCTCTGGATGTAAAGTAGAAGGCAATAACCAAAGAACTTAGAAGGAAGAAAATTAGAGATATAACAAACCAAATTTAAGTATTCCAAATAGCCACCTGCAACAGTGTGAGCTGAGCAGACAGGGTGGTAGCTTCTGTCTGCAGAGTCTGAACCTTATGTTCTAATTCTGAAATATACCTCATCTTCCTTTCCTTGGATCGGGCAGCTGATTGACGATTTGCCAAAATCCTAGAATGGGCCAAACAATACAGAAATAAAAAACCGAAGTGAGGCATTTGGACAAGTCATGTGAATAACTACAGTGAGGCAATAAAGTGCAGGTACCTTTTTGCACGCTTAGGATCAGTTAATGCAATCTCAGCAAGTTTCTCATTTGCCATAATTTTCTTCAGCTCAGCACCACTGAACTCACCATTCCCAAACTCCAAGCTAAACGCATTCCCATCAATGGAATTGCTAGGAGATAATTGTCCTGGGCGTGTTCCTGGTGAAGGTGGCAACTTTGGAGACTCATCACCAAAGTTCAACTTGCCCATGAAACTATCCATCGAAACACTTCTGTAGTGTCTGGTAGTTGGAGCAATATCACCTCCAGCAGACCTTTTGATACCCTCCCTTTTGTCTGTTGAAGAACTCAATCCTGCCCTTGGCAAGCTACTGCCACTTTCATTCACGCTGCTCTCTGCCTCATTATCACTGCTATCACCTCCATTAGTCTTTGTCCCACTAGCTCTACTATCCAAATCCTCACGATTTTCATTACCATTCTTATCATCAGTTCCAGAGGAGTTCAGTGCATCAATATTATCCAGATTCATGTATGCAGAAAATAAATCATCCACAACTTCACCTTCGGATTTTCTCTCACCCATCCCCTCCACACTGTTATCACTACCTCTCTCCCATTCCCTTTTCACCAACTGAGCTGGCTTAGCCACCCCTGAATTCTCCTTCCCAGACACTGACCGCTCCAGAACACCAGAACCCCTCAATGGAATAAGTGGTGGGGAAGATTGCATCACATTAGAAAACCCAAATGGAATATCACTATTAGACCTCCTATGCGCCTTTCGTGGAGGCAAGCTCTCACCAACTCGAGACGTATTACCCCTATTGAAGGGTGAGGGTGGCAATAGAGAATTAGAATTTGCATCCCTTTCTTCCATAGACACATCATTTGATACTGGGTCCGACCCAGAAGTTGAAGATGAATCACGAAAAGGAGCTGGGCTTAAGGGTGGCAGTGCATCAAGAGAGAAAAATGATGATGGTTGTGATAAAGATCGTGAATGGGTGGGTCCTGGGCTAAAGTTCTGAGAACCCAGTTGCTGGTTTGCTGGCCTAGACACCGGGATCTGGGAATAAGGCGAAATGGGTGGGATCTGATTGGGATGGGAAGGTGGTATTCCTACTCTTTTGCTACTATCACTGCTAAAATTCTGTGCAAAGTGTGCAAAATGCCTAGCACGCATTTGGGTCTGGTTCAATTGGGGAATATCAAGTTGGCTAAGCGATGAAAAGGGTTGTTTAGGCATTGAAGATGATGACTGTGTTGTCCCAAATGAAGATTGAAGCCTTTGCATCATTTCACTACTAGCTTCTTCAGTATCACCCATTTTTATTTTAGCTTAAACAAAATCTACTAATCTATATTTCTGTAATGGCCCCTCAAAAATCCTCTATTTATCACTCCAAAACCCTCTAATTATCACTGGAAAACCCCAATTGAAGATTAACCCAGTTCACTTTTTACCAAACCCCAATCAATAAATCAAATGAAACCCCTTAAAAATCTGCACAAAACAATAAACCAATAAGAACAATCTCTAATAAAACAAACAAGATATACTTTTCTCACCAATGGAGTATTTAGGAATACCTTTGTTAGCTTAGAACGGTCATTTCGAGCAAAATGGAAGAAGCGGCAGCTTATAATTCTTTCGATTTTAACCTTTTGTTGATTTTGATGGCGGAAATGGCAAAGAAAGATTGGTAAAAATAAAGAAACAAGAAGAAGCAGCAGCAAGAAACCAAGCAGGCGTATTTCTCTCTCTATCAATCTGTTGTTTTTCCTTCGTATCTCTCCCTCTAGAATTTCACCTTCGCACTCTGTCTGTATTTTCTTCGAGTGTAATAAAAAAAAAATGAAAAGAGAAATGGAAAAGAGTGTATCTGGCTCTGTATTTTTTTTTTTTTTTTTTTTTTTTTCGCACTCTGGGTCTGTATTTCTTCGGAGTGTAATAAAAAAAAAAAATGAAAAGGAAATGGAAAAAGAGTGGTAATCTGGCTCGTAATTTTTTTTTTTTTTTTTTTTTGAGTGAGTTTTTTATTTTTATTTTTTATTTTTAATTACTATGTTTTCTAAGAAAGACGAAGACTAACGACACGGATTTTCATGACGGGAGAACGCGTTTTTTTTTTTTTTTTTTTTTTTTGAGTGAGTTTTTATTTTTATTTTTATTTTTATTACTATGTTTCTAAGAAAGACGAAGACTACGACACGGATTTCATGACGGGAGGAACGCGTGAATTTAATAGGAATTTCATTTAATTGATATTTGAATTTGGGATGAATTTGCATTTCATTCCGACCTCATTTCTCTCCTTTGTCTCCGCAGCTTATTTAGCAAGGAATTTCGATTTTGGATTTTTTGGCCGAATTGGATTTGTCTTTCCTTAATAGCCCACGCGCCCTTACACATATATACATATCCATAGCTACATTTCTTATTTTGTTTTCCAATTCCTTTCAAAAAAGCAAATTTTAGTAATAGCACACTTCCCCTTAATGGAATAATATTGCAAAGAGAAAAAAATAGTTAATATCCACGTAAAGACTAAATTTAAGAAAAAATTTAAAAAAATTGAAAATTTTTAGGGAAAAAACTATTAACTATTAGGTGTACAAAACCCTAAAAATTTTATTACTATAATAAAAAATACACATGAAATTAATACTTTATATATAAAAGAAAAAAATTTAAAAAACGATTATTATATATGAAAAGATGTGTACAATATTATTAAATTTATAATTATAAAAACAGAATATATCGAGAATATCATTTCTGATTAGTTAGAAACTTGCATAAAAAATTCCATTGCATTATTTGCTATTGATTGAAGTTGATTTATTTATAAAATAAATTTTGTGAGGCATGATTCATATATTAATATAAATTATTATTCAAAACAGAGCATATGCATTGTATTTATTTGTTTATTTATTTTGGCAATTGGTAGGTTTTGCTTCACGGATCATGGCGGAGAGTGGGCCTATTCGGTCAAAATTTTAGTTTATAACTTCATATGGTAGTGATGGTCATGGATTTACTTGTTTCCAATTTTATATTTTTGGTTTTTTTTTACATTTCATTCCATTTTTATTTAATTTTTGTTCATGCATTTCAACATAAAAATACTGTTTTTGTTCTTTTGAAATAGAAAGGTCATTATTATTATTATTATTATACTGTAATTCTTGCTATTTTTTATGATTATGTTAGAAAATCATAATTATAATATTTATTATCTTTTTTTTTTCTGTAATTATTATCTATAATTCTCACCCTAGATCATGGCTTCCGCTTCTACAGTTTCTAGAGATAAACACGGTATTGACTTAATTACAGCTTTTCAACTTTCATATAGTTACGAATGACCAAACCATATCCACAGACCGAACCTTAATTTCTCTCACACTAGCATCAGTATTAACCTTCAACACTTCTTTATTAGGTGCTCTGTAAGTCCGGGGATGTTGGAGTATGTACATAATCTCACATCGGATAAATATAAGTAATTAAAAGGGCATATAATGTGAAGGGTGAACCAATCAAAATGGCTTAGGCCATTTTATGTTAAAAGTAAGTCCAACTCATTATAAGCCTATTATTAAATATATAATTGAATTTGATTTGGTTAATTGTTCTATCAGAACCTGGGACCCGAACCTGCATGAGAAAAGTTCCTTCATCAGGGAAGTTCCCGTGTTGGGTTGTACCCTGATGGACCCATGTGTTGGGTCATTGTATGCTTGTCAAGTGGGTAGTCCCACTTAAAGGGGGAGTGTTGGAGTATATTGATAATCCCGTATCGGATAAATACAACTAATTAAAATGACATATAATGTGAAGGGTGAACCAACCTTAGGTCATTTTGTGTTAAAGGTAAGTCCAATTCATTATAAGCCAAATATTAAATATATAATTGAATTTAATTTGATTAATTACTCCTAAGGCTCAAATTCTCAACAGAAAAACTAATATCGTTCTGTGTTGTCGACTGAATTAGGCAACTCGTTGCAATTCTGAAATTCATGTGGCAAAAAAGAACTACGTATTTGATTTATCTACACAATCAATAATTCTTTTTGCTGAAAATATAAATAAATTTCGAACTGTCCAAATATCATAAGAAACAGAGAAAATTGCTCAGCAATAAGAGCACCTGCAGATCCTCTCAACCAATCATCAAAAGATCTATGAGAACTATCGTGACAAAAAAAAATATTTTATTAATTTTTATAAATATATGGAAAAACTTAACATTTTCGTGCATCTATATAAATTCGAGCCACTGAAAATTTTAACTAACAGTCTTTCATTTTTTTATACCTATTCACAGTAAATTTTCAAGTAGCATTTAGTGTTTGATTTGGTTAAAACAATATCTTTATTATTTATAATATTCAGTACTGTAATATTTATACTAGCGTTTAAAGTTTTAGATAAAAAATTGTAAAACTTACTTCCTTTAATGTTTGATGAAATATAAATAACGAACGACTACTAAAAAAAAAAGCTAATTTTACGGAAGATGCTCTTTATCGTTTGATGACTTTTTTGTGTTTAGCTAAAGAAATAATAGTGATTTGCTTTTATAAAAGAGATGACACTATTTTCATTCATTCAAAATTATTGTAGGCTTTAACTCACTTCCCTATTAAGCATGTGACTAACTAAATATAATAGGTATTTGTTTTTATTATATTTTACGGGAGTTTCTTTTTCTTTTCTTTTTTTATCAATTTAATTAGCCTAAGTAAAAAAAAAATATGAAAATATAATAGGTAAATTTTATTGAAAGAACAATAACAATAAGAATGAAACGCATAACTAGTTTCTTGTTTTAATGTTTTAATATCTTTAATTCTTGCTTCTAATTTTTATTTTTTAATTAATTTAAATAAAATTATATTGAAAATTTTACTGTTGTTATCTAAATATTAATATGAAAAAAATAGTTATTTTTAAATGATGAATTTGTCATTGATTTTCATGGTCAAGCTTTTTAAACCAAATCTTTGACTGGTGAAGTCCAAAAATCAAACCAAACAGACACAAATTCTTACCTATCTTGTAAGAAACAATAAGATAGGATTTTGAAATACTGTTTGTTACTGGAAATGAAATTACTTGTGACATGACATGGTTTCCTAATCCTAGGTTAGATGGATTTTAGGTTGAACATTACTGAACTTGCTTTCTAAAATTAGATATTCTAGTATACTCTTCTCCACATTTTGACGCTAACTATATATTCTTTCCTCCTTTTTTCTTTTTTCTAAATATAAACATATTTTACTATTTAGAATTTACCATATAGATTGACTCTTTTTCTCGAATTTACCATTTTCTTTTTGAGATTTTAATTATCATTCATCACAAAAACTTTTTTCATAGATCAAATTTGCGACTTTACATAAATCATCCCTTTAAGTTCAAGTGTAACGCTTATCTTTTTTTTTTTTTCAAAAAAATATATATATACTATTTCGTTTTTTCTTTGTCTCTTCATAGCCCTTAATATTTTCTTCAAATATCTAATAAAAAATTATGTTCAAACTAATAAAATTTAAAAAAGTATATATAATTAGAAAAACTCCGAAAAAGTTTATAAAATTTCTAAATTATTAAGCTTATATATTTAAACATTTAGGTCCGGTTTAGTAAAATTTTAATAGTAATTATTGTTAAAATGTAAAATGATTATCGAGGGTACAATTATTTTTATATATCATGATTTATAATGCATATATTTTTTAAAAAAAATTTAAAGTGAATATATTATTTAAAAAAAATAGTTATTATTTTTCTTAAATAAGTACAAATCAGCTCATATATATATATAATCAATTTCAATATTTTCAAATTTAAACCTAATTTGGCAATATAAATTATTTGTCTTTTAAATGAAAAAGAATCTAGCAAAAGGATTCCAACATTCTCAGGCAACACAAGTAAACTAAACACGTCATATAATCATAAACTATTCATTCATCTCACTTTCCACGTTGCATTATTAAAAGGGATAAGCAGTGAAGTTTGAACACTAGGATAAATATGTTTATCTATATAGTTCACAGCAATGAAATATAATATAATTATAATATTTATATTAAAAATATATTTAATTATCTAAAATTATATTTTAGTGCAGTTTACTGAAAAGATCACAGTATTATCTAAGCAATTAAGTCTATATTCAAACAACTTTACCTTTATTAAAAAGAAAAAAAAAAACAACTTTACTTAATTTTTTTATTTTCAACCAAAATACTTTTGAAATTTTCTAAAAAGAAAAGCTTCCATTGAGAGAGAAGTTATATTACATGGAATCTCAAAGAAGTGTTTCCTCTCACTTTCTTCGATCAAATCATTATTGATCTCAAACTCTAACTGTCAAGCAATCTTTGGATTTAGGATTACAACACAGCTTATTATGCTTTTTTGTCATTTTTCATTTTTAATTTAAAGCTTGAAATATGGAATATATTTCTTGACTTATATTTTGTATAAAATAGAAAATTATTTATTTATTTATTTATTATAAATTTATAAGTAGCTTTCAGGAGCGCTCCTCTCGCTTTTTATCTGTGACTTTTTATCCATCACTAACCTAAAAAGTATGCAAATGGACCCATTTTAGGTTTACGTACGTTCTGGATTTCTTGCTTTGTTTAGTGGGGACTAAGAAAATGTCTGTTCTTTTCTTTTTTTCAAAAAACAATTTCGTCTGATTTAAGCAATCAATGTTTTGAAACAATTAAACATCTAATTTGAAAATTTTTTAGCTAAAAAAGTGAGAATAATTATATTAATTGTCATTAAATTTCACCATTGTGATGTATAAATTATAATTCTTTACTGTTTTATGTTTTTTAATGTAAAAATTCATTTTCTAACAATTAAAACAAAATATAATTGAATTGAAATCATAATTAAAAACTTATCTATCTTAATGAATATAATAATGAATCTTCAAGATAATGGATTAAAGTTAAAAGGAGAAAGTATGAAAATGGTTTATTTATAAATACGCTAAAGTATTTAATATTAAACAATTGGCGAATATAAATATGATATGGAGCATTACATATTCAAAAGATCTTATAACGCTAGGTCAAAATATATATAAAAGCTCGCTCGAGTTATCCGATCGATCATCAAATCTGCTGGGGAGAATAGGTATGTGTCTTTTCTATAACAACTTCACCATTAATCTCTCTATATAAACATTAATCTCTCTATATAAACAACTCAAGCTTTTTATGTGGTGCATTGAAACAAATGGGCAATGGGTCCTAACAGTGTCTGTGTGTCCATCTCGCAATTCACATAAGGATGGACATATTTTGAAGGGTGTTCAATAAATCCCAAAATTGGGTAGGCTTGAAATGGTGCCTTGTCCAAAATGTTGATGTACGATGTTACTAAAAGTGAGACCATGGCACTACCGATCAGATGTACATGGACAATTGGAGGAACTATCCAAGTACTTATCCCTAAAATGTTGCTTTATAAACTCATGCAAAGACAAAATTTGGTATCACCCCACTTGGCAAAAAGGCCAAGCCAAAGGGTAATTCACTGATTTACTTTTTTTTTTTTTATTAGCAATATTAATTTTATTTTATGATTAAGTATCGGAAAAAGCTTATTAAATTTAGAACTACCCTTATATCATAGTCCCTTTTATAAATCTAACCCAATTTACCAGATTTTACAATTAAAAAAATGTGACTGAAATACCTCAAATACAAAGCAAAAACTAGTTTACTGCCATGCAATTTGGCCCTATGTTGGAATTCACCAAACCTAGCATGAGCAATGTTCAAATTTAGACTTGGCCTTTTATTATTTTCGACAATGTAATTTGGCACGCCTAACAACATATTTCCATTTGAAGGGATTAGGAAAATGGAGGCCTATGCTTGCTTAACCCAACTTCTTTTTTTTTTTTTTTTTAATCCACACGCCTAACAACATATTTTCATTTGAAGCGGATATAGGAAAAATGGAGGCCTATGCTTGCTTAAACAACTTCTTTTATTTTTTTTTTTTAATTCAATGCTAGTTGTGTTAGATGATAAAAAAAAGGAGAAATAATGAATAGATAAGTCTTATGAGAAAATAATCATAGAATTAATTTTTTTATAGATAATAAAAATTAAAATTCATCTAAAGGAACTATATTAATATAATGAGATACCAGATTATAATTTTTATATTTTATCTAGAAAGTTTAATAATAAACCATTTTATATAAGAATAAAAGCATAACAAAGAATTCGCAGAACTATGCGAATGTTCAACACTATAAATTTACAATAGAATAAGGAGACAAATACCATATATATTAGCATAAATTAAAAATAATTACATGTCTTACATTACCGTGCTAAATTCCAATTCATCCGTTTCAAGTCTATGTAATAACATTAAACCATGCAATGTTTTTCAAACCATGATTTTGTTCTAATTTCCAAGAAAAGCAAACCAAAAGAGAAAAGGCCCATTGAATCAAATTAAAGAATTTCAAAAAAATTCATGAAATTAATAAAAAATAATATATAGTAATTGTTGAGCCCACTTCTATTCAAAAAAGCCGGCCATTTTAATAAACAGTTTAAGATATTAGCTTACTAAAGACTAACAGTTTTAAGAGAAGTAGAAGAGATATAAAAAATATTTGATAAAAATAATCTATTTTATTAGCTCGTTACTATAAAAATAATTTTAAAAAATTCAATTATATAATTGTGGATGCTAATTATTAAGGGTAAATCGATTTGGCAAAGTTTCTCAATCAATCTTTCTAACCTTTGACAACCAAGGTCAGGAAATAAACTTTCATTACGAATTTGGCCAACCTAAGTTATTTATTTAAAAATTATTAATACATAAATTTTAATCTTTTTTTTTATTAAAACTGGATGAATTCACTTAATAAAAGTATGATCATAGTTTGTCAAAAAGATTTTAATACTTTTAATTGTTCGCATTCCCCGTTCTATAAAAAATGAAAGTAAACCGAAATCGAATTATGATTAGCATCAGTTTTAATTCGAATTAAAATATTTTGTCAATTTTTATTTAATTTTAATAAAATAACTTAATTGAGAACTTAAAATTATATCTGCATTTTTCTATCTTCATTCTTTTCTTAAAATTCAATAATAATATTTTTAACTATTTACTTGAATTATACATATCGAATCTCTCTAGTCAAAAATCGACATTTAAACTGCCAAAAGAATAACTCAAATTTATTTCAAATTCTTATCTTTAAAAAAAAAATTATAAATAAAATGAAAATAAATCGAAAGGAGGAGGAGCGCATTCATGACGTGGTACGTTGACATGAAAAACAGGCCTCAACTAATGCATGTATCCATCCTCTCCAGATAACAGCCACGCGGACGCACTTTTCAGCGCCTTCGAACAAAAAACAAAACACGCAAAACTTTTAATCCACCCATTAGTGCAAAATTTATTGACTACGAAAATATATAAAAAAAATATATAATTAGTGGACCACTAAGTGCGAACGTGGCCCACCCAATATTTTAAATGAGCAACAAAGTATGGGTTGGAGCTATAATTAAATCTATACTCTCGGCGGTTAAAAGCTAAATGGTTTTCCTGTTGAAGTATTTATTTATTTATGAAATATATTCTTAATATCTTTTTAATAATAAAAAAAAGAGTGGCGAGAGTGTGGAACTAGTTTTATCCGACTTTATTAAAAATATACTACTAATCTAATAAAGGGTGGTAAAAGTAAGATGAGCAGCCTTGTGTCCCAATGGTGACATTGAACGCGCATAATAAAATCCACTCAAGCTATTAGGGCAATTCCTAGGGGAAGGTGCAAGTGGTGCTGATAACGGGGATGAGTAACAAAAAAAAAAAAATTAATCAATTGGTAGCTCCAATATAGAGAGAATTTTGGCTTGAACTTGGTTCCAAAACGAAGAACCTACTGAGAATGGGAGATAAATATGACTTGAGGGTACGTGTTTGAAAATTTTGAAAATTGTCCTAGAATGAAAGAATTCAAAACGGTTTTATTTAATTAAGAAATCAAGATAGAGTAGAGTGTGTAATTTTAAATATCTTCGATGGATCATGATTATCAATTTACTGAAGATGTTGGATGCATTATGGTTTTTTTATTTATGAAATACATTCTTATTTCTCTTCTCATTCCCAAATTCCAATGCAGTGCAATTTGAATTTAGAAATCCTTTATTCAGTAATATTTGAAGGTTTAAAGTTCTAATTTGGCTCCTGACGCTTGTTTACTCCAAAATAAAAGCTACACTATCCTTTTTGCAAAGAAGATGCGGAAGAGGGCAGGCGGTCAATCAGTCATGCAGGAATTCTTCCAAACCGAAGGGAAGGTCCTTGTGAAGCTATCGTCTGCTCCGAACTTGTAGTTCATGCTGAAATTTGCCATAGAAAAAATCAAAATTCATACTAGAATTTAGATAAATTCCAGGAGTTTTTTCTGACGTCAAATCGCTCGTGAATTATAACTTTCATGTAGTAAATGGAATCAAAAATTGATCTTGTAAAGCTCTTGGTTCGCTGGCCTAAATATTCTAATACTTTCCGCGACCTGCCTAGGATCGAGTCGATCCTACATTAGAGCGCTGAATCTCAAATCATGACTCTTTTCAGACACGCTGAACATTCAGATTCCTGTATTACAGGTGATGAACAGATGCACCACAATCATTTTCACGCGAGAAACCCAAAAAAAGAAAAAAAAAAAACAGCTATTAGAGTCACGCTTTCTTTTTCACCTTACTCGCAAAATAGTTTCTTTGTTACGAAACAGAGAACTTGGGCAAGATGATTATTCAGCATTTTTCGCATTGGCAAATTGGGCTGAAGATTGGCCCGTGAACGGTAGAGGAACAGTTTAATCGATATATTGGCACGACCCCCGCACCCCCGTCAGCTCTAGAAAATTCTCTCGAATCAAAAATCCCTACTTTGCCAAATAACAGCAGCATCAATATAAGAACCCAGAGAGCAGAGAAACACATCTTTCCCTATCAAGATATATCAATACTTTGCATACATCAAGCTTTTTAATACTTTATCACTCTCATCAACATAAGAAGAAACAATTAAGACAAAATGAGAGGGCTCTAGATAAATACATTTCTTATGGTGATGTAGCGATTTGTCCATGGTCCTAGCCCAGTTAGTCCTTGAGATCCGCAGGGATGGTAGTGCATTCCCCCTGATGCCAATCGACTAAGCAATTTTTAGTGGACCCACAAAAAAAAACATGCCGCTTCATCCTTCCGACCACCAACTCTGGCATGGGCGTTTATGCGGCATCTGTGGTAATGGATATGATGCAGGGTGTGGTTCGCAGGCAGGAGCGACTGCACCCGCCATTGTCCCCATTTATAGCAATTGTGAGGACTCCTGGCAATGAGCACAACTGCACTGGCCATGTGGACTCATCAAATTGACCTAGGTTAAGGCTGCAACATGATATCGCATTGAGCTTAAATTTCTTTGCTTCAGGAAGCGCTTGTCTATTCAGATCTTCACCCTACTTTTATTTCCCCTTGCCTTGATGACTTGGTTGCCTTCATTTGAGAACTGCTTTGTTCTCCACTTTGTTGCGTTTTGGGTTGGCGTTGTTTTGCTTAAGAGATCTCAGCTGAAAATGGTTGTTAAAGGGAAGGCATGCAGTGATATGCATTTTCCAGCATGTAGAGTTCTACCACCTCATCGGCGTTGTACAACGGTGCGGAATGACGCTTTGATCCCGTGGCCGGGCATGTGATTCCGTTGCTTTGCAGAGGAAAATTCATACCAATTTTCCACGGTATTGAATTGCCTGCAGAGCATTGTCTCGTTCATCAAAAGCCTTGTCCGCTCCAGCAAGGGCTTTTTCTGCGCTGCTGGAAGTGCCTCGTCGTGCCAGCCAAGGCTTCCTTCTTTCTGCTATTGGCAATTTTAATTTCGTTCTTTTAATAGCATAATCCATCTTTCAAGAAAAGGATGCCATGATCTCTTATTCATCATAAGCGCATTAGAATTGTTTGCCCTGTTATTTGGAGCCGGTGGCGGCGCATCAACTCCATCTGCACAACATATAGATAATTCTCGTTAGATTGTTCTAAAATACATGATAGTAACAATGAAAAATGCACAGCGAATTTTTTTTTTTTTTTTTTGGGTTTTGGGGGGGGGGGGGGTTGGTGAAAGTCTTCTTACTGTAGAAATTTTGCTGGCCTTTAAATATTCATCTTAAAGTTCTTGCATTATGATGTTGTCCCCATCATCCATCCTTTATATTCAAATTATTGACAGGAAGAATAGAATTCAGGCTGTTTCTTGTCAAATGCATGCAGAGCAGCAGCTAGTTTTCGTCTTATGAGAAACAGTGTTTGAAAAGGAAACATAACAAGCAAAATAAGTTAGGAGCTCACCATATGCAAGAAATAAGGATAATATGAAAAAGGAGAAAGAAATAAAAAAAGAAGATAGCTGATAAAGCACTTTTCAGAGAACTAAACTGAACAATCAAACATGATAATCCAAGTTAAAAAACTAGAATTTCAGTTCCACAAAGGGATTCCACTTCAACAGTAGCTGGTAAACGCACAACACAAAACAAAGAAGATACAAGCAAACAAGTTCAAAGACCTCCAGTGAATAAAGAAAGTCGAGTGACAGCAAAAAGTAGAATGAAACAACCATGACATGATAAATAATAGGACTCTTCAATTTTATGGAGGATTTTAATAAAACTGAGTAAAGTAATATAATATTAACTTATACTCAGGTTTATATAATAGAATGTGAATTGGACT